>VZTR01020488.1:114011-127509 GCA_013400775.1 Chaetops frenatus
CTTCCCCGCCGCGCTCCCGCAGCACCGGCACCCCAGGTAACGCGCGGCCGTGCGGCCCCGACCCTGCCTCCGTCCCGTGGGGCGCCCACCCGCGACACCCGTCCGGGGGGCGCCCGCTCGGGGCACCCACGCGGGATGCTCGGCCACGCGTGACGCCCGCGGCGGCGGCCGGGGTCAGCTCCGTGCCGCCCCAGGCTCCGCGGGGGTGACGGACGCGGTCGGTGGTGAGGGCTGGCCTGGGCACTGCCGAGGGAAAGTTTACGTGGGGAGCACGGTATGTGCGGCGTGTCTGTCCCGGCCGGGCTGCCGGGGTCCGGCCGGGCGGGCCCCTCCTTTTGGAAAAATAAGTTGCCCCCTCCGCAGTCCTCCTCCCCATCTCGTTTTGGTGTGGTTGGACGTTTCCTGAGTTTGGGGGTTCATATAGGCTAGACTGGAACAGGGTCTGCGATGCAACCGAGCGGTGGTTGCTCAAGGAAAACTTCCAGTAGGACCAGTGGGGTTTTTGAATGGGCGAAGGCTCCTGGGGGAAGCAGAGGTGGTGTCGTGTGCTGGGAGAGCCCTGCTGCTGCAGCAGCCCTGCGCAGGAGTCCCGCGTGTTTGCTTCCGTGTATGGAGCGGGGTAAACGTTAAATCCACGGCAGAACTACGGATTCACAGAGAGTTGTGCCGTGGTGTTTTCCTCTATGGTCACTAGCCTGATTTTTCAATTAACAGACACACTCATCCAGAAACTTTGCTCGGTACTCCTTAGCTGTCTACAGGATGGCAGCTTACTTTCACTCAAGTGACTCAGAAATAATTAGCGGTTATAAGCGTTACAGCCAGCAGAGGAACTTGGATCTTTTCATGGCGCTAAACCTCCAGAAGGGCTGTAGCGATCTCTGGGATGGGCACAGCCAACCTGAGCATTGAGTTCAACAAGTGGTTGTCTCTTGAAGTGGAAAATTATATAATTTACCCCAGTGTGAGATGTTAATGCACTAAACTGTGGGTTTAGTTTGTTTGGTGGTACTAAGTAATTAGAGTTCACAGTGTCCAGACATAGCCAGCTCATCCACTGATCCATCTGATTCTGAGAGCTGTCAGCTGGTGGGGGGCCCAATCCTGCGTACATTTCAGTAGATGAATATGAACACAGGGTTGCTCTGCAGAGATGGCCAGGAGTATTTGGAGAATGTGATTGCCAAACTGTACATTATTTCACTGAAGATGTGAAAATGAAGGTTTTCTAGAACCAGGTATGTGACATCAGGGTGATTCCCCAAGCTGGCAGCACTTCTGTGCCCTGCACCAAAGCCTGGAGATAGTGGGCTTGACTAAATTTGTTTTCCCACACAAATAAAGGTGCCTTCTTGCATGTTTGCAGGGTTGAATCCACAGACTGTAATTTGCAGAATTATGATTTTTTTGCCCATATCTCTACCCTGATGCATGCAAGAGCCCTTGAAGTTGTTATTTTATCATAGGCAGCAATGTTGTCTACTGTTAAAACTAGCTAGTGCTCTCTAGTACAATACTCTGCTGTCAGGTGCTTATGCATTTTCTAAGTTTAAGCCTAGACTGCTGCTTTCCAGGGTGAGTGTCTGCTGAAGACAGAGTGTCTTTGGGAAGTTTCAGATTAAATGGTTCAGTTATTTCTGAGAACATGGTAAGAAAAAAAACTTGTTCGTTGACCACATCTTTGATGAAGATGGTTCAGGTATACATCCTGAATTAAGAAACATTGATCTTTCTGAGAATCTGAATTTTTTGGCTGTATTAGGAAACACTTTCTTTGAGACTTGAATTCTTGTGGCATCGTGTTTTGGAGCAGGGAAAAGATACTTGGCTTGGTATCAGTCTCGTGATGGGGGCGTGCCTTATGTTGAGCCTCTGAGAATCTTCCAGAGTTTCTCTCCATTACAATTTTGTCACAATGCTCAGGGTGTGTGCTCTTGGGAGAGGAATTGTTGAGGGCTTGACCATTGCACTTGCTGAAGATGCTCTCAGCAGAAGGCATGCTGAACATCCCAGCACTGTTAGGAGCTGGGCAACTGCTCCTCTTCCTGGGAAGGATGAGAGCGCTCTAGTTGGTGGCTGATGGGCTGAGTAGACTTTATCCCTGATTGTTTTTCCAATGTGTTCCTTCTACAGTGAGCACATAGGGAGGGAGAATTGAAGACTTTTTCAACTGTGTCTTCAGTGGCAGAGTGTGCCTGGTGATGTCATGAAAGGGTGGAGGAGGAAACGGCTTTATTCAACTGCATGGTGACAAGAAACTGTGAGACTAGAACTGAGAAGAAGTACTGGTGGTGGGTACATGGAGAAATTGAAGAGTAGAGAATTGAGACAAAGGATTTGTGGGGTCATAGATTACAAATTTTGGGAACAAGGTGCAGGGAACTGTAGATAGAGGTGGTAAACCCAGGCCAAGAGAAAGAATGGTGGAAAGAAAGAAGTTGATACTTGTCACGTACAGGGACAGAAGATCTGAGCATGCCAAAGCAGTGGTTTCCAGTCTTTCAATAAGCAGGGCATGGTACTACTACTTTTTCATCCTTCTCATTTTCCTCTCCACGCTGCCTGCTGTGTTTTTCAGCCCCTGCCTCTGCTTCTTTGCCTCTCCTCTGGATTGGTAAATGCTATAAAGTAACAGTCAAATATACATTTTATGTGCATTTAATTGCTTTTCTTTCTGTCTTAGATGAACTTAAGTAACTTCCATTTGTGTTTATAGTTTTGTGTCTAGGCTCTTAGGGCAGATGCACTTGAATTGCAGATTTTGTAGAGGGATCATTATCTGTGTAAAAAAATAATTTTCCTGGATTTGGCTTAACTGTCTGTCAATCTTTGATCTTAACAAAACTTTTTGAAAAAGTAGGCTGAGGCCATGCAAATATTTGTATTTTTGCTAATTTAATTCAGTTGGTAATCAGCATCAGCTGATAGATTGATTTTCTGAGTCTTGACTACTGAAGTTTGAAAAGGAAACACCATGTAATAGCATTTAACCAGAATGCCTGGATGGTGGTGTATTTATTTATGCAGTGCTGCTTTTGGTATTGCAGTTTTTTGGGAGGGACTAAAACTGTTGTGATGTGCTATGGGCCACAGAATATATACAAATATATGTATCTAGCTGAATTCAGAAATACAGGAGCTGCAGGGCAGGAAAGGCAAGAGGGTGACAAGGGATGTGGGTCATGTAGTCTCATGCTCTGAATAAGTAGCTGAGAAGCTGCAGATGTGGTTCATTCTCTGCTCCTTGCATTTATCTTATGGTGGCTCAGGGATGTTGGCAGATTAGATTGAGGGATTTAGGGGAATGGCTTTCTTGGCCTCGTCCAGATAAATTCGATGTCCATTTTGGGGATAGAGGGATAAATACTGGTTTTTACGCTTCTCTTCCTGTGTCTCTTCCCCCTGAAGGCAAACGATGAAGCACAGCTCAGTCCAACAAAAATGTTGGTTTTAATTACACTTTGGTAAAGACATTTCTGTTCCTTTATCCAAGGACCGTGGCAGAAATCAGTGTTTATTGCAGGCTGCCTGGCACGTTTGGGAGGAATAGTTTTATGCACCCCCATTGCTAGTGTTTAATCCTACCCCAGTCTGAAAATCCACCTGTGACTTCAGGAAAATAAAGCTCTCACAAAACGTAGCTCACTGGTGAGCTTGGACCTTTGTCACTGGGAGATAATATTGCTATACTATAATACCAGTATTACAGTACTCCATCTGCCTGCTCTTTCTTGTCCTCTCCTTTACCTGCAAGCACTTTGAGGCAATGCCATCTCTTTCTCCTGTGTCTTTGTGGCAGGTAGCATACCTTGAGCGCCAAGATACTCCAAAAATGACCATGTAAATGGTGGGAATAGGGTGGTTATCTAACCTTCTCTTGCTTGGGCACAAGTCTGTGTGAAACAGCTGGGCTTCTGCTGGCCTGATTATGACAAGGTGTTTTTCAGCTGTTTTACTACCGTTCTTAGGGATCTGTATGAAATAGAAGATTTCTAGCCAAGTGAAATGATGATATGGGAAAAAATCTAGAGGACGTGTATGTATGTTTGAGATCAGAACTGAGATTTGGAACTTCATGTATGAAACCTCTCATTTCAAAATGTAAAAGAAGTGCTGGCTTGACAGTGTCTTCTACTGGGACATTTCAGTCACCCTTTCTCTTTGTGTATCTTCATGTGAGATATGCATGTCAGGTTGAAAATAAACAGAAGAAAATATATCAACAATTATAGAAACTAATTACTGGAAGTCACTGAAGGTGTCAAAGCTTAGACAAAATCTTCTGTGGACAACTAAAAAAAAAAGAAATCAGTGCAATATGCAGATGTGAGTTAAAAACCAAAGGGAAATAAAACATTAGGATTTTTTATTTATTAGGATTATTATTAGGAAAATAATAAAAAAGAATATTCATTATTTAACTGTAGCAGCTATGGTGTGCTGTACCTTCAGTATCCTGTGTTTTTAATTTCCCCACCTCAGAGATGTATAATGGCAAGGGAGATGGTTTGGAGGGATGTAGCAAAGCTGATCAGAGAAACAGAGTGAGTCCTGTCTCAGGACTGACAATGCTGATAAAGTGATGCAACAAACATCTGTAAAGTTGAGCAAAGTGTGGAGAAGGCAAACCAGGCATGACTGATCACAGCAACAGCAGCAGAGGGCCCTGGGTGAAGCAGGCAGTTGCAGGAATGGAAACAAAAGGAGATGGCTCTTCACATGGTGTGGTCAGACTGCTGAGCTTCTCACCACAGGATGTGGATGCTGAGAGGTTACATCAGCTAATGAGGTGACTGGATGAGTTCATGGAAGAGAAATCCATCAAGGGCTATTAAATCTAAAACCGCTGCCTCTGGCTTAGGAAGTTTTGAGCTGCATATTTTGGAAGATTGGTGAGTATTCTGAAGAAATACCACCATTAGTTTGCCTTGTTCTTGTACTTGCTCCTCAGCACTTGTGTCTGGCTGTGGCTGAGAGGGGCTGCTGAGCCAGGTGATCTCCCTGTGTCTGCTCTGCAGAATGAAGTGGGCCAGCATCTGGCCCCGCTCAGCTCCCAAGGCCAAGATGCTACTGGTGGCTTGTACCTTCACTGCTCAGGGCTGGCCCCATGACAGCAGGAGTGCCATGGAATGGGCTGGCTGGGAGAAGCTCGTTGAAGTGCTCCAAAAAAGAGCCAAGGCATAATCTGTACCCCAAAAAAGCAGGGTATGCTGCTTGAGCACACTCCCTGGTGTCCTGTTGTGGAGCTGTGCAGTCGTGGGGAGGATTATTGTCTTGGGTTCAAGTAGGTTCAGAAAGCAGTTCATTCAGGGAAGCAATCCCTCCAGAAGGCATTGAATACCGAGATACAATGCCTGGCTGAAGAAGTCCCCGCTGGGAGACTGTAATATTGCTCCATGCCTCCCCACTGACACAGGCTTCCCCAGCCTTCCCTGCTGCCCACTGTCAGGGAGAGGAGTTGGGCCCAGGTGGTCATCTTCCCTGACGAGGTTCTTCTCCAGTTGGAGTTCTGTCTGTCTACAAGACCAGGCTGTGACATTCTGAACCGAGAATGAGAGGACTGGGAATTAAATTTCTTCAGCTATCCATTGCATTTAAGCACTGCATAAAACAAAAATGTTGTATTGACTGCTGTGTACTAAACTAGGCAATTTGCTTAATCATCTAAAAGGCAGATTGTAAAGCCATGGATTGCATTTACCATGGCTGTGGTAAACCAAAGGCTGTATTGCTGTTCACATAAGCAGTGGTCAAAGCACAATGTATTCAAATGCTGATGGCATTTTGCTGGCTTTTGGGTGAGGTCTATTGCTATTGAAACAACAAACACCAATCCCAAACTCAGCAATGTCCTAAGCCCTTCTGGTCGTTCCCTAAAATTTCCAGATGCTAACTGATACAGAAACTCCAATGCAGCACTTAATGGAGCTCGCAACTGCCTAGCTGTATATTTTTGGGCTACCTTATGTAATAAAATGGCAGGCCTTTGCACTGCCTGCACAAACAAGGTTGCATAAGCAGCCTGGGGAAACAACCAGAGCCCTCCTGAATCCTGCACGTCTTGTTTGATCTCATTTAACATTATTTAATAAGCAATATTAACCTTTTCCTCTCTTCTCCCTGCCCCCCCCCCTCCCCCCCCAAGTTATCTGGAACCAGTGATAGTGATTTAATTTCATGCACAGACCTCACTTTTTAGAGAAGTCATCAAGCTTTCCAGTCAATTGAGCAGCCTGGTGTCTGGGTAGCCTTGAATTTTCTGTAATCAGCACTCAATCTAGTTAAAAATAAAAAGACATTAAAAACAAAGCCTTGAACTGGAAAGTACATGTTTTTCACTCTCATTTCTAATTTGGTAACCATTCTTAAAGTTCATCGCTATGGTTTGTTCTATCAAGGGATAAACAATTTATTATTCAAGCTGATTTGGGTTTTTTTCCTTTAAAAACAGACAATACTATTCAACCATTGGGAAGAAAACCAGCAGAAGAAAATTGTAATCAATTTTAACAGGCTTCCAGATGGCAATGAATTTCTTTAAGTATAATGTTAGCTCTGCAAACAGTAATATTTCAGTTTGATTTTTTATTATCCTTTTATCATTGATAAGCAGACCAGACATTTTCTTTCGATCCCCTCTGTTAGGTGTGTCAAATTTTTAACCTGGAGAACAATTTTAATAAGGCAGCTTCCACCTGTAATCTCTAAATCAACAGGTGGATGTAACCATGCAAACCCTGAGCGTTCCTGGTTATCTGATTGAGCCAGCAGCTGAATAAATTTGACTTTGAGCGTGTCCTAGACTTATTGGTTTGTGTGGGACTCCTCTCATTAATACTTTATGAGAGAATTGACATATTTCCCATATTATGCATAAGAATGGCATGCTTGCACAATCTAGTCAATAATAAATACTGTGTACAACATAATCAGATAGAGATAGGATACTTCTCTGTTACTTCTAATTCTCATACAAAATATCTGCCTCAGTGTTTTTATTGGTAATTCTATGGATTTTACTTGTGGTATTTTGTCTGTTCCTGGTTTTGACATATAAAACAGGAAAAGATTTTAAATTGGAGGCTTTGCATTAGACATACCCACATTCCAGTTACACTTCCAGTGAGGGTTCCTTTAATTTATAATTTATAAAGGGGAAGACATCTATATGATTTCTACATGGACCATTTACCTAGGTAAAATCTTCATCCTGTTCATCAGATAAACAACGAGTTATTATAATTTGCTTTATCTTTGGCTACAAAGATTGAAGGAATATTTTATTCTCCAATCTACTTTTTTTATGCTTTCTTTTCCATATAGTAATACAATATTTGGGAAAGATAGTTTCACATAAACAGCCTAATCAAACAATAGTTCTGTAAAGCAGCTGGGTGCATTTCCAACAATTGCAGCAAGAGCAAACTGATAAAAAATAAATGGGTCACTCATAGTCATTCCTGTATTTATATTTTTTTATAAGAAGGGCTGGAGAATCTTCCGTGTTTTTGGGCTGTCACTGAAGTCAATGGAAACTTTGCTGGAATAATTCTGGGCCTTTAATTTGATGGTCTATAGAGTGGCACTAGTCATTTTTTTCATCTTTTTTCTTTCTGTCCAGCACAAAAGACCTCATTGTCAGCTGATGCAACTCAGCTCGTTGTAGCAATTTATGTTTATACTGCCTGGATTCTAACATCCATATTTCTTCTAAAATGCATCATCTTTTTCAACAACAGAATATCTTTCCATAGGTTGCTGTTATTCAAATGTAAGAAATGAAGCTGCATTTGGTGCCTATCCTGCTGTCCTTATTAAGACAAAACTCCCACTGAAATCAAGGAGAGTTTGGCTGACAAAGAATTACTGACTCAAGTTTCTGAAAGGTCCAAACTTCCTCACTTTCTGGGTTTGATTTTTTACATTTAATTTTAATTTTTTATCTCACCTTGTATTCTAACTCTGCCCTTTCCTTCTTTTATATTTCTGGTTTTGAATCTTTAGCTTTCTTTAGTAGGATCTTTTTTCTTTTTACCTCTGTCAAGTCTTAGGACCTTTTACTTTCCACCTTGCCCTCTCCTGCTTTCTTCTCTCCTCATACTGTCTCACACTCTCTCTCAGTCTGTTACTCTCACCTTCACTGACTACAGCACTGTAAAAAGTTGATACACATCATGCATGTTTTCAGGAATTTCATTTAGCTTTTTTAGACACCTTCTATGTACAGGTGCTTATTTTAACATACTTGCCTTAGGGCAAAGTGGCAGTTTGTAAGATATGGTGATCCAGGCAGAGATTTATTTGCACTATATTCATCTCAGTAATCCTTCTTCTTCTTCTGGGTAGAATCTTAGAATTTCCTCTGAAGTATTGATACAGGGTTTCAGCAGTAAATTGAGTCTTGGACTGATAAAATAAATATTTGGCATAGTATTGCAGTCAGAAAAAAATACTTGCGGCTTTTGAAGTTGTGTAAAAGGGGTTTTGTTGAGGGTGACAAAACTGGAAATCTCCAGAGAAATGGGTTTTATTCATAATTCTTCTACTGTGCAATGTTATGAGCTTAGACCACATGCATAATGCTTTCTGTGCATCACTTCTCTGATCTGTAAACTAGGGCAGCTTTACAGAGTATTGTAGGATATGATCAGTTCTGGGTGCCAGTCAGAACCAGGTGTCAGAGTGGGGCACGAAGCAGGGGGCTCTGGGATGCTGAATGTACCATTGACAGGAAGAGGAGCTACAGTAAGGGTTTTTTTGGGTGTTGATCCACTTCTGTGGTTAGGATACATCCGGCAGCACCTTATCACTTTGCATCCACCTGATGGCTTTGGAGCTCTCCCTGGATGTCCTGGCTCCATTGGTGTTCTGCATAGTGGCTCAGTTCCTCCCTGGTCCCCAACACTGCTACCTGTTAATTGTTTGCATTTTTCAGATGGAAAGCATTTGGAGAGTGCCTGCCAAGTATTGTTATTTTCCTGCAAGTCTGACTGAAATTTGTGTTCTTTTTCAGAACACCTAATTCATACTTGTGAAATAAATACGAGGTGTATGGCTTCTTAATGTATAGTGTAGCATTTCAAGCTGAAGTTATCAGCTTACTGCTTCTCAGCATCTGGATCCCCGCAGACATACTTCTTAAAGTAAAAGACATAACACTAAACTGGCTTATTCCCTTAAACAAGCAAACACATTTTCTCTTATTGGAATCATAAAAAATAATTTTTCATGGTGCCCAATTGCCTGTTACTCTGGCAAACCTAAAATGAATCAAAAACTGCAGGCTATATATACAAAGTAATGACAGCTAAAGAAGTGTTTCTTCGTTGATGCAATTTATATTTGATTTTCTTAAAACCCTCCTCTTCCAAAGACCCATTTCAACCACATCTGAACAATGGATTTATTGGTGTCAACTGAATGAGAAATTTGATAAAGATAGCTTTTCTATTTCCATTAAAAATAGATGATTTTTCAGAGGACTGAAAGATGTAGGTTCAATTTTTAACTTGGAATTTCACATTTCATTTTACAAGTCTATAATATATATATTTTCTAAGTCCTAATTGGCATTAGACTTGGCATATTTCTCTTGCCATATTTTTCCTCAGTGTGAAACTATTAGAGGGTCATTGCTCTGGTTAATGAAAGAGGGCTGACATCCTTTGTAAGTTGTGTTTAAATATTCCTCTAAGCAAATTTTCCCCTTTAAGGAAGAAGTTTAAAGAGACATCTTCAAAAATTTCTTTAACAGTGATGAAAAATGCAGGTTACATTCATTCAAAAACTACAATATCCAATGGTGGGAGGTGATGACACGTTTCAAATTTGCTACTGTATAATTAAGAGGGGATTCCATATAGGAGATGTAAGCTTAAAAATTGGGTACTGCTCTTCACAATACTGCTGGTTTTGCTGCTGAATTCTTCAGTAGTTTTGTTAGAGTGTATAATCAGTTATGCTTGTGCTGATTTAATCAATTATTCTTGTGCACAAACAAACAAACACACACACACACACACACAACCCAGCTAATTTCAGACTGTCTTTGAAACATCAGAACTAGAGATTTCACTTACAATGAAAGAAAATATTATTTTCAAGCCTCTAGAATGATTTTTAAAATGGCAAAATTATATTTGGGAACCATCATACTTTTGGGTACCAGCAGCTGTGTATCCTTATGCAAAAGTGGATTTGGCTGAAAGACCAATTCATAAATATTGTGTTTGAAGATTGCAGCAAGCTTTCATATTTGCAAGAGATAATGTAAAATGTGCAACATTTTCTTTTTCAGTGTACGAAGTTTGAGTTTAAACGGCTCGGTCTCCCAAATCTAATGAATAATGGCCAACAAACAAAAGTATCCATGGCTTCTTGAATCATGGAGGCTGGAGACCATTCTGTCTGTGGAGGCAGGAAGGTCAGCCTGCTGTGGTCAGTTTGAACACCCTCCTGCAGACTGCCAAGCTGTGAAGTGGCTTGGAGGTGGAAGATGCCAATAAATAACTTGACACAGGCACTCCATGACTTCACATCTTGTGGTCTTATGAGCTTCCAGGCAAGCAACAGCCTGCTCCTAGCTGCATTGCTTGGAGAAACCAAGGGAGCTGGGGGAGCCTCTCATTTTTCTGCTGGAGAAAGAATCTATTTTTTTCCTTTTTTGTAGTCCTCCTCTGCCTTGATCTGCTGTTTGGGGAAGTGAGGGGTGTAGCGGAGGAGGTAAGACTTATCTTTGATCTGATGGCTCCTTTCGTTCTGGGCTGCTCTCCAGGAAAAACTTTTTCCCCCTTTGGGACACAGTGCTTTTCATGGCAGAGGCTCTGCAAACAGGAGTGCTGTGGAAGATCCTGAGTTTGCCTGATGTGAGTCTGACATTTTAGCACAAATTCAGCAGAGCAGCTTTATTCAGGTAAACACTCAAGCACATGCTTTTCATTACTCAGAATTTCATCTGAGTTTCTTTCCTGACTATGGAAAGACTTAAGTACGTATTTAGGGGCTGAATAGGTCTCTGGTCTGACTCACGTATAGAGCAGCGAGGATGGGTTGGATGGAAAGGGAGCAGTCATCGCGGTAGCACAGCATCTGTGAAGTAAGATGTGCTGTCTGAAAATCACTGTGCTACAAAGGGACCTTCTGTGGGTGCTGAATGGACTTAGAGGAGAGAATTCTCAGTTACAGCCATGAAGCAAGTGCCTGCCTGTGAGAAGTAGATACGTTCTCACACGCTGAATCAAAATAATCCGTGTTCTCAGGCTAACTTTGTATCAATATGAAGCAAAACTGTTGGACGTTAAGTAAACAATCTGCACCTGCAGAAAACATTACATGTGCTCACTCATAATTGGATCAGAGCAATTGTTTATACTTTTTAGCCTATGGTGTTATGGAGTTAGAATAGTAACCAATGGAAATTTGTTTGTAGCAAAGTCCACTATATATTGTGTTCAGTTTCTTAATAAAGTTGTCGGTTGCATTTTGATCAGAAGAACACCGCAGTCTGTGTCGTTTGTGACTCCACAGCGACAACCTTGTTCTGCTGGGAGACTGCTTTTTGTCTGTATATGGTCTCAAGAAGAGGAGCAGGCCTGAACTTTCTGCTTTCATCTACCCATTCATTCCTCTGTTTCTCCTTATTTTGAATTACTCTGCATACAGCTTGGATGACGTGAAGTAGATTTATAGTTAGAATTTTTTTGGTTGCTCTGCAACCTCATGTTTGTCAGTTTTAAGATTCACCCATCTGGCAGCCCAAGAAGAGGACAGTGTTCTTTTGCAGAATACTTTTGGCTATCAGCATGGGAAGATGGTGCCGAATGCTAAGTCCTCTGAGGATTTCTCATGTCGTATCAGCCACAGAAGGTTCCTGAAATTTATTAAGTATTTGTCAGCAGTGAACACATACCCAAACCTTCTGGCTCTTTCTAGTTACTTCATTCATGAAAAATGTTTCTTCACAGTTTTGTGTGCAAAACTTAACTGACTCAGGCACTGATGTAACCTTTTTCACTTCTTTTGAGGATCTGAATTATCAATCTAGATTACTGTCTTGCAACACAGAAAAGGAAAGAGAAAGGCACTGCAGAGAGAGTTCAGAAATTGTTCTGCAGGAAGGTTGTTTTGGTGAGCCAGATCTTGTCTGCTCTTAAAGGTCTTTGCTGACACTAGCCCATGTAAGGGCACAGTGGCAACTTTCTCTAACAGATGCGTGTTGTGTGCAGGTACTTTACTGGCAAAGCTAAACTCTTTCCCCGAGCTATCCCAGAAAAAAAAAGTTTCAGGAGAGTGTAGTAGAGTTGGCAGAAAGATGTTTCCAAGATAAAGTTCACTGAAAGTTCATTGAAAGTTCTTTCACTTTCTTCACTGACAGTGTCCCCCAAAATTTGAAATACAGACTACACCTGAATAGAATTTGGATAACGAGTTCCAAAACCTCAACTGATGAATAGCCTTAATTGTTGCATTTCTTCTTGTGCTTTGACCAGAAGTGTGACTACAGTGGAAATCACATGTTTTTGGGGGATTATAATGTAGGAAGTGTCTCACTTTAGGCCAGCCATTTTTTTTTTTTTTTTTTTTTTTTTTTTTTTTTTGCATTTTATTCTGGAGTTAATGTTGTATATGTTTTTTCCTAGTCTTGTTTCCTAGCTAGTAAGCAGGTTTGTTTCTTTTGGAGAAATTTATGTGATGTGAGTCTCCTCTTACCCTGCCAAAGCATGACACCTCTTGCAAACAATTGTCTTAAAGAACAAATCAGTAACAGGGAGTCATAAGATCTTTCTGGCATGAACTGAGGCAGCACTGCCTGTATAGCGTATTTTTCCATTTAAGTCTGATTTCCCATTGCTTCCTCAAACCTTACACATTTTGTCTAAAGTCATAATTGCAAGACTGCTTTAATCCATTCTATTGAATTTACATGGAAAGGTTGTGGTGAAGGGAGGCTGTAGGTGTGTATTTTCTGAGAAAGTGCTGGAAGCTTCCCTGATGTCTGACCAAGCCAATGCTGAGTAGCTCCAAGACAGAACCGCTGCTGGCCAAGGCCAAGCCTGTCAGCAGTGGTCTTAATGACTTTGGGATAACATATGTGAGAAGGAAAAAACCATTTATGGCTAGCATTAATTGTGGCCAGAGAAGAGAGAAGTGAAAATAAATGAGAGAAACAGCTCTGCAGACACCAAGGGCAGTGAAGAAGGAGGGGGAAAAGGTGCTCCAGGAGCTGAGATGCCACTGCAGGCTGTGCTGAAGACCACGGTAAAGCAGCTGTGCTCCTGCAGTCCTTGGAGGTCCACAGGGAGCAGAGATCCACCTGCAGCCTCTGAAAGACCCCATGTCACAGCTGGTGGATGCCCAAAAAAAAGATGGTGGATGCCAAAAAAAAAAAGAGGCTGTGACCCCATGAGAAGCCCACACAGAAGCAGGATCCCGGCAGGGCCTGTGGACCCACGGAGAGACGAGCCCATGCTGGAGCAAGTTTGCTGGCAGGACTTGTGAC
>VZTR01020488.1:127633-213369 GCA_013400775.1 Chaetops frenatus
GTGAGGAGTTGTAGCCACTGCTTTTGGAGTCCTCCACAAGCTGTCTGTGGTGGGAGGGACTCCTTTCCCTGAGGAGGAAGCAGTGGCAGAAACAACATGCGATGAACTGACTGCAGCCCCCATTCCCTGTCTCCCCGTGCCACTGGTGGGTAGGAGGTAGAGAATCAGAAATAAAGTTAAGCCTGGGAAGGAGGAAAGGGTGGCAGGAAGGTGTTAAGATTTGTTTTACCTGTCATTGTCTTACTCTGATTTCATTAGTAATAAATTCAGGTAATTTCCCCAAGTGGAGTCTGTTTTGCCTATGACAGTAATTGACACACAATCCCCAGTCTCTCTCCCCATCTTTAACTCATGAACCTTTCACTACATTTTCTGTCTGCTATCCAGCTGAGGAGGGGAGCAATAGAGCAGCTTTGGTGGGCACGTGGCAATCCAGCCAGGGTCAAACCACCACATCCATGTATGTCTCTGCTGCCACTGCAAAGGATGGTCCTGCCTGACTCCCAGCTCTGGATACCAGCGTGCCAGAGCAGAAAGCTGATCTTGCTGAAATTTACCTTTTTCTTTATGTGGATGGGCTAGTTGTCAGCTGTTGAATTTTCCTAAGTGGGGTCACTGTGCAGCCACACAAGTTGGAGAGGTGGGAGGAAGACAAAGGATCTCCTTTGGAACCAGTGTGGGTTTAAGCCACTTTGAAGTAACTGCTGAACTTTTTCCATTTCTGGATGAGAGGAGAAGTGGGGCTTGAGGGGAGCTGCTGAGTGAAGAAATGGAGGCAAGGCTGAGACTGACTCGAGGGAGTTGTACAGGTCAGGCAAGGACATGGTGTGCTGGGGTGAAAAATGGACCAGCAGGAGTGGGAGCAGTGAGCATGGATGGAGTTGAAAACTATGACCAGTAGGAGAAGGAGCATGGACGAGGAGCAAGGGAGACAAGGAAATTTCAGTGGTAATCCATGGCAGTGAGGAAAAAGAAGAGATGGAAAAGAAACCCTCAGTACAAGCTTGGCTAAGGAGGGCGTGGTGTGAACTACTGGGAAAGAGGGTGTCATGAAGGGAGCAAGCATGGACCTGAGCCTGGAAGAGGGAGATCGGGTGGCAACAGGGGAGACAGAGTTTGGAGAAGGGTCTTGGGGCTGACAAAAGTCTGAAAGTGGGGTGGGAAAGTGGGGGGTGATGCTCAAAATTTCTTAGGAAGTACCTGGGGCTTGGACAGCCAGAAATAGAGATGAGCATGTGCTCATCCTGCAGTGTGTAACTGGAGTGAGGAGGAGTCTGAGGTACACAAGGAGGCATCAAGCTGACAGTCAGGAAGGACAGACAGGAAGAGCTGGCCCATGTGGGCATCTGGGAGGGCATCCCAGTGCTGGCAAACTTGGTGCTCCTCTGCTGCCTCAAAGCCCAGCAGAAGAGCATCTTATCCCTACCTCTTACTGCAGCCCATTTTCCCTACCTACAGCAGGACCCTGTGACCACTCCAGCTGTCACTGCTTGTTGGCTGAAGTGAGTATAAGGCTGCTGATATTTTGGAAATGTCACAACAATGCCAAATAGTGAGGTTTTCCATTTTTTTTAAAGACTTAGGAAAGTCACACAGTCACAGAAACTGCCTTGAATGCTAACTGCTACGGATGCAAAATTGAGCACTCAAAAATTAGGAAATAGTATAATTAAGTCTGCCTGTGTAATTTTGATTTACTCCCTTCCTGTATATTAATTATTATGCACTACTTAATGGTTTTGTAATCACACTATAATCAAATAATTTTTTTGTTTTGTTATTGCTGGTCACTTTAAGTCAGCTTAATTCACTGGCAGTTCTGTCAGTTCACTAAGTCACTTCACAACTACTGGCATAAACTGGGATGGGCAGGGGGAGGATGTGACTACTTTTGTGCCAGCAATGCTGGCTTAGTCTGGCCCAAACCAATACTCAAATAACAACAATAATCTCCATGTAGTTGGGTAAAAGCTTCAGTTTTATTAAACGTTGGCAAATCCAGGCAGATTTTTAAGTGAGGATATCCTTGTTGCAAAGAGCACACACACCTGCAAAGCAAAGACTAACTCTTCTCATGAATATATATTATCTTTACTTCTTAACTCTTCTGCCTGAAAATAGGAATAATTAAAATTCCCAGGCAGACACCAGACTTCAGAATTTCAACCCAAGTGGTTTAATCGTGAAAATGTTCTGTATAACCAAGAAAGATTCTTGAAACTGGAAGAACCAGGCAAGGCTTCCTGGCAGGCACGGTCCCCAGACCACTCCCTAGAAAAGGCAAAAGCTGAGAGACCTCCAATGAGGCTATATAAAATCATATTTCCTGCAAACTTCCTTGTTTGTTTTCGGGTGTTCCTGCTGTTAGAAAACATTGGATTTGGTATGGTTAAATCACCTTCTTGAGATTTTAAATTATACATTTCATCTGGTTTGAATAGATTAATAAGATTTTTTCTTACTAATGAGTACTAATTTTTATTACTACCGTGGTGACATAATTTTCATTTTAAAGAACAGTGCAATATTTTTGTATCTTACAAAATATCAGTTGTTCAAGTTCAGAATTATATAAATCTTTAACAGTTCTTCTTTCCGATACAAATTATTTCAAGATTGTCAGTATGTAACCAAACTCTTGTGATCAAACAGACTTCCTAATTAGTTTTTTGATCCTCTAATTACGTCTTTTAGAAGCAGATTGACAGGCATTAACGAAACTTTTAATGTATATTTAGAATTTACACTATCTACAAAACCTTGTGTAGAAGGACTTCCACTTTCTGTTTGGATACTCCTTAAACTAAGGAAACTTTAAGAATCTTGCATAATCTTGCTTGCTGAGCTAGGATTGCATGTGCTGTTTTGTATTATACCTTTGATTCAACAAAGTATTAAAACCTGTGCTTAAGTTTGAAGTTATTTTTATTGCTAAAGTGACTTGATTACCCTCATGCCTCAATGTCTTCAGGAGAGTAATGGGATCTTGTTTCTATCATATATTTTTACACTCAAGCCTATATGTATGCAAAATAGTATCCTTTAGTTGTGAGCTCTGTAAGAACAAAGGTTTACACATTTATTTTCTGCTCTGCAAGGCTGGAAAACTCTGAAAAGTAGAATAATGCAACCAGTAAGAATAAAAACCATTGTGGTGTCCATACGTCACATCCTGTCAGATTGATGTATTAACTTGCCAGATTGCAGGTTTCAGTCAGCAAAAAGCAAAGCAAAGTGATGAAAAAGTTTGACCTGGTTTTCTATATAATTAAAATAGTCAGTAGATTTAAACTGATGGAAGGCAGCAAACTGGGCTGAAAGAATTGAAAGCAAATAAGTTACCTGTTAGATAGCTCTTCAGGAGAGAGTAATTCTTTCATTTATGTTGGTATTTGAAGACCAAAAACTCACCCATGGACTTCTGAGTGATCCAGTTACCATCTGAAGTCCATCTATACTGGCTGCAATAAATACATTGTTGTCATGGTAATACAGTGATCAAAGTCTGAGGGAAAAGCTCCAGCACTGCTGTGGTTCAGAGTGTGAGATGAAAGGAAGATTTAACAAGAAATAAGATTGATTATTTTATTTTTTTGTTTTTTTCCTCTGGACTAACTTCAGCAGGTCCATGTCCTTTATAACCCTTGGGGGTTCCAGAGCTGAGGTCAATATTCCAGAGCACAGTAGGGGGACATAATTACCTCCTCTGACCTGCTAGTCACACTTCTTTTGGTGCAACCTAGGATATGGTTGGCTTTCAGGGCAGTAAGCACACAAGTCCTTCTCCTCAGAGCTGCTCTTAATCCATTCTCTGCCTAGCCTGTGCTTGTGTTTGGGATTGCCCTGGTGCAGGACCTTGTACATGGCCTTGTTGAACTCCACGAGGCTCACACAGACCCATCTCCCAAGCCTGTCCAGGTGCCTGTGGATGGTATCCCTCCCCTCCAATGTTTAACTGCACCACACGGCTTGGCACTGTCGGCAAACTCACCGAGGGTGCACTGAGTGCCACTGCCCATGTCACCAGCAAAGATGTTCAACAGCACAGGTCCCAATACTGACCCCCAAGGAATGCTACTTGTCCACTTGGTCATCAGGCTGTTGACCACAACTCTTTGAGTGCAACCATTTAGCCACTTCCTTGCCCACTGAGCAGCTGTTCCATCAAACCCATGTCTATCCAGTGCAGGGACGAAGGCACTGTGCCAGACAGTGTCAAATGCTTTGCACGAGCACAGCTGGATGATGCCAGTTGCTTTTCCCTCACCCACCACTGCTGCAACACTCTTGTAGAAGGCGACCAAATTTATCAGGCACAATTTGCATTTAGTGAAACCATGTTGGCTGTCAGCAGTCACCTCTTTATTTTCCATGTGCCTTAGCATAGTGAGACTGACTGGCGTGTAATTCCCTGAGTTTTCCTTTCTTTTTAAAAAATGGGAACCTTCCCAGAAAGATATGCTGAATTTTAATTTAAAACCAAACTGTTTTGATTTAGTAGTGTAATCTTGCATAGTTGTTCTGATACTGTTAGTACTCAGAATAATGCTGCCATTGTTGCCTGGGGAAGGTGATAGTCTTCTTCTGCAATTCAATTTCTAGTTTGCGTGGCAAAATTGACACAAATTGGCCCAATTGAATCATAGAATCATTGAATCATCAAGGTCAGAAGAGACCTACAAGATCATCCAGTCCAACTGCTCCCCTGGGACTATCACTATAACCCCATAACCAGTAACCCACAACACCCAGTGCCAGATCCACACACCTCTTAGACACCTCCAGGGATGGTGACTCCACCACCTCCCTGGGCAACAAATTCCAATGCCTGACCATGCAAACAGTGAAATTTTTTTTAATATCTAATCTGAATCTCGCCTCTCTCAGCTTAAGATGATTTCCTGTGGTCCTCTCACAGCAGAGGAGACCAGCCCACACCTCACTACTGCCTTTCAGGCAGCTGGTAGGGAGTAATGAGGTTCCCCCTGAGCCTCCTCTTCTTGAGCCTAAACAACCCCAAATTGGGCATCCCTGTGAGGCCATACAGGGAAGGTGCTATAATCAACTGAGAGGATTCACAGTGAAGTTTATTGACACCCGAAAGATGAGGTGTCACAACAGACTACAACTTATTCAAGTCCACTCTGCAACCACAAGTGCTCTTTGGTGATGGAGGACCAGTCCCATTTAAAAATGCCAGATTTCCCTCCCCTGTTTCCTGCTCCTAGCTGTGCACTTCTGCCAGTTGCCTTTGCTGTCCTACCTAATGGGGCTCCTGCAGAAGTCCTGTCAGCTTTCTCTGTCAGAAAGTAAAAGCAAGAAAGTAAAAGATGGCTGTGTTTTTTTGCCAAATTACAGAATTTAGCTAGCTCACAGAAGGAATATGGACCAGCAGTAAAGGTAAGCAGTGCAGGGGAAGCAGGACGATCAACCATGTCTGTTTGGTGGCCATAAGCCAACTTGGCTGGCCCACTCTTCATGGCTTTGAGCATTCAAGATGCAGAGGCTGAACTGCTTGCTCACCAAGCAGGCAAAATGCATGTCCTCAGGGAAGTGCAGGGTAGAAGGCAGGCTTGAAATCCTACTTTCTTCTGCTGCTTCAGTGCCTTAGGGAGGGCTGTGCTTAGGGCCATCTGTAAGACAGGAATTTAAAGCCACAGTCCCTTATGCATTTATGCAACAAATCTTCCCCTCTGGGTTATTAGTCCTGCAGAATTTACCCAGCTCAGATCACTTCAGAGGAATCGTCTCCTTTGCCAGCATGCTCAGAGTGTTCCTAGCCCCAGTCTAGCATTGCTTGCTCACAGTGAATACCTCATTATTCCAAAGCAGTGTCCTTCACTTCAGTGGTGTAGCCTAATGGGGTATGCCCATAAATCCAAATAGATCAAGCTGTGCAAGCGTCAGTCCCAGTGAAAGGGGATGACTCACCTGATGAAGTGCTCACTAGTCAAAGCAAAAGCAGCACAAAGGAAATCTGAAGTGTCAAAGTAGGCTTTTGTCAACAGGGACAGATTCTGACCTCCTTAATCACAGTGAGTGCATCCTACAAGTAGTCCCATGAACGAACTGAAACTACTTGTAGGGTAGTAAAGTAACTCTCCTAGGAGAAAGGGCACTGAATTCCTGCTCCAGGTCATTAAACTTGTGTTAAAGTCTCAGTCCATTTCGTTGGTGTCTCACGGTTAATGTTCCATGACAGCCCTTTAACAAACAAGAAAACAGCTTAATCTGAGAGCACCCTCCTGGCACGTTATAAATTTCATCAGTATTGACAAGACCATTGAAATTCCAATTCCAATAAAAGATGTGGAATGTCACACAGCATGGTGATGATCCAATGCTGAGCACTCTCCTAGCTTACTTCATGGACACTAGAGTAGGCCCACAGCCCACTGCCCAAAACCCTGAGATAAAGGCATAAATATGGAGGGAAAGGCAAACACAAGGGGAAATTCTAAGGGAAAAGTGCAAAAATGAAAATAGCAAGTTAAAATTTCACTTCCAAAGAGCTTGACTGCCTGAACAGTATTTATGAGAATGTGGAAACTTCCATGCAGGACTGAGGCAGCTTTCATTGTGTTTTTTTACACATAAGCAGTACAAAAAATGCAGTGCATGTGAGCCATCATTCATAAAATCTGTATAAATACTGTGACTACTAATCTGGAGCCTTTGCTGGAATTTTAAGAAAATCCTTGCCAGAAAAGGACTGGTGACCTTAATATTCTTTTATTCTTTTATTGACTTAGTATGTCAAAAAACAATTTAACTTTGCTGACCTAAATGATAAGAAAGTACTTGTATTGCAGATATTAACTGCCTCATGCAGTTTTCAACCCAAACAATGTAAACAGAAAAGTAGTTTTGTCTGAATAAGGACTTTATGATATGCCCCAGAGGAATTAAAACTCCAGGAAAGGAAATGGAAAAATCTAGAAAATGTAGAAACTACAATTTAATAGCGTGTTTAAAACATATACTTATTTTAGAATATGGGCTCAACATCTTCCTTTACTGGGTTTTTAAGATGTACAAGAACCAGATGATGCACTTTACTAAATCACAGTGCAAAGATCGATAAACATATCTGCAAAACTTGCATTTTTCCTGGACTCCAGCCTGGATATGAAAAAACAAATTAAAATAGGACAAGGAAATTAAAGTATTAAATGCACTTTTTTACCTCCAAATAGACTGTAAATCAACCTTATAGTTTTCATTAGTCTTCAGGCAGCACTTAACAGTATAGAATATCAAGCATCTAAAGGAAAGACCATTACATCTGAGAGGCACTCACTGTTCTCATTTGTACTGTATACTGTAAATATACAGCACTAGAATGCTAATGCTCTTTGGTTAGGTTTCTAAAACACAAGAAATACTGAAGTCAAGGGGACACACTCAGTCTGACAAAGTGATCATTTTTTTAAGCATGAACTCAGAGTGATTTCAGAGACTCCTAACCCCTGAATTGAATCTCCACCTTCTGATTTTGCACTTCTGCTCTCTAGTGTTTAATACATTATCTTTCTCCCCATGTCTGGTAGGGCCATGCAAGCAGAGGACAATGCCTCTGATAGCGTAGTAGAATAAAGTGTTATTGTATAAACAAATTAAAGTTGTTTTTTAGAAAAAAAAAAAAAGACAAAGATTTCTTTCTTTTCCTTCAGATCATAGAATCATAGGATAGTTTCAGTTGGAAGGGACCTTCAGGATCACCTGGTTTCAGCTGTGTGCCAGAAGCAGGGACACCTTCCTCTAGACCAGGTTGCTCAAAGCCCCATTCTCCTGGCCTTGAACATTGCCAAGGGATGGGGCATCCACACCTTCTCTGGGCAGCCTGTTCCAGTGTCTCACTACCCCCACAGCAAAGAATTTCTTCTGAACATCTAGTCTAAACCTACCTTCTTTCAGTTTAAAGGCGTTCCTGCTCATCTCATCACTCCATGCCTGTGTGAAAAGTCTCATGCAGCTCTCCTGTCAGCCCCCTTCAGGTACTAGAAAGCTGTAGTCTCCCTGGAGCCTTCGTTTTTCCAAGCTGAACAATCCCAATTCAGTCAGCCAGTCTTCATAGGAGAGGTTTGGAATGATCCAGCCCTGTGATCATCTGGACTCAGTCCAACAAGTCCTCACCCATCTTATGTTGGGAGCCTCAGGCCTGGATGGAGTACTCCCCCTTGGTGAGGTGTCACCAGAGGAGAGGAGGAGGAGAGAATCACCTTCCTCCACCTGCTATTTAGAGATGGTTGTCCTTGTACATTTTGCTACCTCTCCCTCACTGCTTTGTTACTCCTTACAGGATTCGGTCCTTGCAACCTGCATGGTTTGGGTATTGACATAGAAGTGGTTTTATTGGGGAAATAAGGAGTATTTGGTCATGTTGTCTGCACATGTATGTGTGTGTGTGGTTTTGTGCAGACGTGTTTGTGTGTCTTTTGCACCTGCTGGCCTATTTGTCAAGTTTGAGAGAAAGATAAAGATCTTGAAATTTCTGGATTTCTTCACCTTTTATGACAACAGATACCTGTCCCTGCAGACACCAGAGAATCTACTCAAGGTCTTTCTGACAGTTTCACCGCTCCTTTTAATTTCTGCAAACACTTCCTTTTGGAACTGAATGCAGTGGAGGATTAAGTGTCTCACATCTGAAGTGAGTTGGGTTTGGTTTTAGAAAATGAACATTTTAAAAAGAAAAAGTTGGCAACCAGGAAAGAAGAGAAGTAGGAACTGGTCAGAAATTGGGAAGGGTGGATAGTCTTTGGACCAAGTGTCTTGAATTCATGGTGATAGCAGTTTTGGCAGATGAAGTATTAGAGTAGTGGTTGTTCTGGAGAAATTTTTGTGCCATGACTGCAGACTTTGTCTCCTCTGTCCACAAAAAGAGAAATCACAAGTGAGAGGTATTATCAGTGGGAAATGCTGTATTACTTTCATAGGTCTAATAGATGATGTAAAAAAGCAATTGTCAGGGAAAGCCAGAATCACTCTGAACACTGCAGCATTTAGCGCTGCTCTTGGCTAATTGCTATTCTAGAGAGGTACAAAATAAAAAAGCCAGAAGACGTGGTGCTGTTGATTACATCAGTAGGATCCACTGATCTGAGCACTCATATGCAGCCAGCTGGCTCCTCTTTGAACTTTCTGAGGCCAGCCTTGCCTGTGGCACGTGAGCTGGGTGCAACAAGAGAGAAAGGCAAACACCCTGAACAGTGACGGGATAAAGAGACTGCCTGCTGAGCACTGAGCTTGCTGCTCACAGGGATGCCGATAAATATCACAGGTTTTATCTGGAAGGTCTGAGGTCTTCCCCATCATGAATTTGTAATTTTTCTCCTCCTCCACTCCTTAACATTTCAGAGCAAGCAGGAGCTGGCTACTCTGCTTGCCCTAGATGAGTCACTCCTCCAGATAAGCCTGACTGACTTCAAAACTGAAGTTACTCTGCATCGAGTTGAGACAGAAAAAAGCAGACTGCAAATGAGGAAATGCTCCTGCCAAATTCCAGTACCCATCACATAAAGTTATGCTATTTCATGTGTGAGGTGACGTGCTGTTTTGAACTGACTTCAGCTGATCGTAAAACAAAAATGATGTTGTAATTGTCACATAAAGGCTCCTGACATAGCAGGGGAGAAGACTTCAATCTGTCACAACCTGTTCTCTTTGAGGAAGAAAAGGTGACTGAGAAAGTGTTATTTGGCACAGAACAGTGAATCAGAAGCAGAAATACAGTCTTCTTTCATTTTTTTGGATGCTTTTACACTTGCTAATAGGCCACTTGGTGCTCTTAAAAAACTCAACTATTCGTTTCTACCCGGCAGCAAACTGAGAATTTACTTTCCTAGGAACATGCCAGAGAAATACAGCTTGTTCAGAACCAAAATTTTCACTCAAGTGTTCAATGCAACAATTAAACCAGAGAATGTTTCACTGACCTGTGGACAGGATGCTCTTAGTGTCCAACGGCATGGCCAGGGAATTCCTGCATGGCTCTAAGGCAGGAAGGTTGCCTTTTTGCTTTTCAATGCCTCCACTTCTGAAAGTACTCAGCCCACTTCTAGAATACTTGTTAATGTGGAGACAAGGCTCAAGAAAGTCATGAAGGTGACTACTCAGACCCTCAAACTTTGGTCGGAATGCCTAATTTATCATTAGGGAGGTTGGGGAGGAGTGGGGGAATGTAAGTGTAGGAAAGTCAGTGAACCTCCCTTCCCAGGAGCCTCCTGAAGCTGAGCAGGACTGCTTTATAGCAGTGCAGTCAGGCAGTCACCTCACCATAAAGGATATGAGCCAGGCCTTTTTGCAAAGGAATTCTTCGTTAGGTCAAAAACTGTCCAAAAACATTTGCTTGATGTTGTAGAGAAGTAACAGACAGGTTCTGTGTAAAAATGTTGAAAAACTCTTTAATAAGCATAGCCATAACCAGACCACAGTTTATCATCCTGGAGCAGAGGAACATTCAGGACATAGAAGTAAATGGAGCTCTTCCTAATCCTGGCATGGAACACCTGCTGGGTGTGCTAAATGGTCCCTACCCAGCAGAGACTGTAATACCCTCATCATGCATATCTGACAGCACCCATCAGTGAACATAACCCCCTGGACCCAAATGCTGATGGTAAGGTGGGCCAAAGTCAATAAGGAATACCATGCTCAAAGCTACTCTCAGGCCTTTACTCACATAGCCCATCTTATTCTGTTTGGCTTTGGGGTAGAGAAAATTAAAACTTAGATGAACATTTGGGTTATAGCTAGAAATCACAAGGGCAGGAGAATTCAATTTATTGCTACAAGAGTTCACTGGGATTACTTCAGTCCTGGATGATGAGAGGAAAACCTGAGTTTGAAGCCCAGCTGTAGAGGAAAGGAGGAGACACTGGGCAACTTTTACGCAATGTTTGTGAAAGAGATACTGTTAAGTTTTAGCTGTGGAAATATTGAACAAGGAGAAATATTCATGGATTGCACAAGACTGACCAGAAGGCCAATGTGAAGTGAGCACTGATAGGACAAAAAGCTGAATTTTGGCCCCATGAGAGTTGATGTAGGACAGGTAGCTAAGCCTGGGGGAGCTTTGGGGATGGGCAGTTCAGTTTGCTGGTGGATCCTGTATCTGTAGAGGGAGAGGCAGACAAGGGAGGAGTCAAACATCTTGAATTTACTTTTTTAAACTGTTTGAAGTCTCAGGTGATAATTAAAGATATAATAAGGCTTAGGATGGTGATTACAGTTAAAATCAGGCAGAAGAGAGCTGCTCAGTCTGCTGGGACGATCAGCAGGAATTGTTGGGCTGCAGTAAGGGTTTGGGACATCTGCTAAGAGGCAGATGCTTTGCTGAGTTTTTCTGTCTTCATTTTGGTTGGGGTTAAGGGAAATAGGATCTGAAGAGTTTAATCAATGTTTGGATTGTTTAAGGCCCAGAGTGGTACGATGGCAGCAGGTTTCCCCAAGGAGCTTAGAGAAGATTATTTTTCATTTGGAGTTTGGAGGGACTGTGGAAACTGAAGCACCCCAGATTTGGAGCTAAAATGAATTCTCAGCCATTGGCTCATTCTTCTCCCAGCCCTAGAGATCCAGTCAGATATGAGACTTCTATCAGTCTCATCTTTAAACCTAACTTGCACATCAAAAGGAGGTCACGTGCCCTTCCTCACATTACAAATAACTGCCTTTTTCAGCCCTAATACCAGTTGAGTGAACTTGCAGGGTCAATGCTGCTAACACTCCTGAAGCCAGTGCTTCCACTACCCCATCCTTTAAACCTAGCTCTAGCACTAACCCTCATCCTTGGTATATTTTAGCAGCCTGTATCTACTCTGGGGTTATGCACAGGCCATTTGCTCTGCTGGCATTTGTGCTCAGTCCAGCTCAGTGGGTCTCTTGAGGCTTTCTAACATTGTTCATCCTCATTCCCACCACAACATGGACACTTGTGCTGGACCCAAGACAAAGAACGTGTTTCCCCCAGTATCTGTGATGTTCCAGCCAGAGGGGTTTTTTAATTAGTGAAATTGAGACAATGCCAGAAGACAGGCAAGAACCCTAAAAATCTTTGCTGATGAGCACAGCACATGCAAATATAATAAAGCATAGAAAGCTGTAAGCTGCTTTACTCCTCAGGTCAGTGATTGATGAGCCCACTTTCTCATTTACTCAGAAGGAACAAGTCACCAATCAGATACTGTTCTTTCTAGCAGCAGAGACGTGGTCTCAAGAAATGATCCTCTTTAAGGTTTCTTAAAGGGGTTTCTTAGAAACAGCCAGTGCATGACAGGCCTTGGCACAATGTGTATATTTGGCAAGACCGTGAAGCCATACTTGTGTTCGGGTCACTTTGTCCTGGTTTTTTAATCTAAGCTATTTCTTATCAACAGCAGTTTTGTTTCAGTAGCTATTAATAGCCCTGGAAAATTTCAATGTATCAGCATAAAGGCTTTGATGGCTAAAAATCAAATTTGGAAGTTTATGCTGCACAAGGGTGAGCAATGAGGAAACCAACACATTGGCTCGGGCTAAGGTATAGCCTTGTGTTTGCCTGGGGAGGCCTGTGGTGAGGTTTTGCTGTTGTCTTTAGCTGGGTCATCAAATTAAGCCCTTTGAGATCCAGTAATTAACTCAGTTCTTTGGGTCCAAACTCTAGTTCTGCACCGAGGCATTAAACCCCAGACCAAATAAACCAAAGCACATTATTCCCACTCAGCCCTACAGCTGGTCATGCTTTACTGTGTTTATGCTTTTCTGAGCTTTGTAAGCTTTGTTCTTCCCAGCAGTAGCACCTGCTTTCCATTCCCATCAGTCCTTAGCCCCAGTCTCAGCTCCAGGCAGAGTATTAAGAAACTTGAGCAAACTCAAGTCTCCAGAATTCAGGAATACCAACCTAGATCGAATCACAGCCTTTCAGTCTGGAGGAGCCAGCCAGAAATATTCAGCTCCAGCTTTTCCAAAGCCAGACACCAGCTGATGCCATTCCTATACTTGTATTAGTGGCCATGTGGAACAGCCTGTGCTGTCTTTGAGCCATGAACCCCTAAGGCAGAATGATGCTCTGGGAAGCACTCAACAGCAGAAATTATCTTTGTTTATGGTATCAAACTTGTCCTTTGAAAATGCCAGTGCAAGGTGCATTTTATTTTGCCTTTTAAGTATAGCCCAAGCACAGATCCTGAACAGAGTCCTGTGCTATCTTCTAGTATTCCTTATGCAGAAGTGCTGCAGTACAGACTTGCACATACAAGTCAAGAAATGCTTGTGGACAAAGACTGCTTTTCCCAAAGCCTCACTGTAAAACGGACACCTCAAAAAAACAGACACGTACATCATGCTATTGTTGGTGTTTTGGCACTGCTTTTGAGAAAGCTGGAGTGCAGTTAGTTTAGTCAAGGTCATGAGAGCAGTTCCATTAGGATGATACACATTTTCCTGGGCAAATAATCATAGTACTATTTATCTCCAAGCTATGTTTTCACAATAGAATAGAATCAATGTATTTGATTCCAGTTCACACACATTCATTTTACTTACCAGTGGAAATTGATATTTCTGGTCTTTGATAAGTACTTAAATTAATTCCTTCTAGACATTTCATTTAATGTCTTTCAGCCTGATGGAGTTAAATTAGCAGGACTAACTACTTAGGAGTACCGAAAAGAAAGCAAAACATTTTTGGGATTAGATTTTTGACACGGGTTTACACATTAGTATATTAAATCCATGCAATGCAGGTGTTAAAAAGGGCTTCAGTTATCCCCTGATTAGAAACAAACGTTTGCTAAGATGGTGTGTGCATCTCTAGACATGAGTTTCCCTGTGGATGGAAGAACAGCATCACTATGCAGCTGCACACCGAGCTGCCACAATGTATTTTAAATAGCACTGTGATATCTCTTCTTCTAGAGAAGGTTGCATTCTCAGTGTAAGTGGTAATTTAAATGTATTGTTTTCCTTGGTTTGTTTAAGAGTGGTATTCAGAGCAGCAGTGCTGCTTTCACTCTGCAGGACCATATTCTTGCTTGAAGCCTGGGATCAAGCACCCACAGGGCTCCAGCCACAGCAGATGTGAAGCACCACCACTGTATGGCTTTACTTGGCTCTTCTACTGGATATTGTGCATCTGTTGGCACCTCAGTGTCTCCTGCCAGTCTGGGGGAGACGGCCCACGAAAGCTTTCTGACTGCAAGGCATGACCTACTCCCCCTTGCTGGTCTGACAGAGTGGGAGACCTGCAGGGGCAGCTCATGTTTCACCCCCGTCACCTCCTGGGTCAGAGTCTGAAGGTGACGATTACCCAGTGTGGGGGAAGAAGCAACAGGCAATTTCAGAGGTTTTACTCTGGTAAACACCTACAGCAGTGGACACTGCCTGCATGTAGCTTATGAGTTATGGGCAAATGAGACACTTCTAATAAGAAATTCTGGAATATATAAGTATCTTCCCAAATGTTTTAACGTTATACTGAAAAGGTCAGAAAATCTGAATTATTTCTTTAAGGAGAAGGTGAATTCCAGTTTCTGATAAAAACAGTGTTGCAAAGATTTCTTTGAAAGATACTGTCTCTGATGTTGGTTTTTTCCATTAAAATATGCCATTTTTTAGTCAGAGAATGCTATATCACCTGTTTGGCAGTCTTCTCCTAATTTATATTTCTATATAAATAATGCTTTGCACTCATCTTTGTTTAAATTTGCAAGGCCTAGAAACAATTACTGAAATCTTCAATTAAAAAATTCATCTCTACTTTCCATTCTCTCCTGCTCTTCCCTCCACACCTTCCACCCCACTACCCCCAGTGCAAAATAGGAAATGGAAGCTTGGAAAACTTGGAAAAAGCTTGAATTGAATGTATTTGAGAAATATCTTCTGTCAGAATAAGCAGGAAAATGCAGTGTTGATGTGCTGAAATGTCACCCTTCAAAGTAATTTCCATACAATGGAATATTTCCAGTTAAGCTACTATGAAGTCACTATGCTGTGTTAGCTATGTTATGCATATAGATGTTTATTTTCCAAAAACAACTTCTAGGAATATGATTTTGTTCTGTATGGCTTTGTGCATTATAGGCTTAAGTCTGCTTACTTCCCATCTCTGAGCCATATAGAACCTTCTTGTTAATGGCTCAGTGATAGTGGTGCCTTCCATTTCCATCTTTCTTGTTATTTAATTAGTCATTTTACTGCTTTACAGATATGTCAACTAGCAAGAAATGTCAGTAAGTATATTGTCTGCATTACATCTCTGTCTTCAGTATCGGGCATTTTTGGTGGCATTCACAAGCCAGGATTTTTTTCCTTCTTCTTAGATTTACATCTGGCAGTAGTCTATGTGTGCTAACAAAATTTGGCATTATAGAGTTTTTATTCTTAAAGAAGTAAATAAAAATTAGTTCTAAAGTGAATCTGCTGATATTTCAATGTTCCCCTAAAAGGAAAAAATAAAAGGCAAAATCTGTTAAATTTTATATTTACAGTCATTTCCAGACTATTTAAATCTCTGGGTAGACTACACTTCTAGCAGAATTCAGTGAGATATCCTTGACTCAGGATGAAGGTGTAAAGTAAGTGTGAAATTAGGGAGGAAAGTTTGTGAACATGGTGCTGCCTCTGTCTTTCACTCGTTTACTCTTCCTTGTGCTGAGAACCTAAAAAAAATGAGGGTAGGAAAGGTCAGAGAGAGGAGATGAAGAAAGTGAGTCTCAGGGTTTCTTTTGCTTCCTCTGCTGCTCCAGGAAAAGCTTTTGCAATTCCAAGAGCACACATTTAAACAAAGAGGCAGACCACCTCTTGTCCAAGCTCATTTTTCAGCCCTAAAAGCTGCTGTCATGGGTGTCTGTCATGTGCTGTGGTGTAACTGTCCTCATTTTAGGAAATTAGTAAATGCCAAAGGGAAAGTTCCTATATTGGAGCAAAGGCCAACCTGCTTGTGTGCATGAGAAGAGCTGGATGATGCCAGTAAGGCTGGACATGGTGGTGTGGGAGTGCTGGTTTATACTGGGCAGTGGTGGAGAAGAGTCAAATCAAGCACTTTCAGAAACATTTTGGTGTTTGGAAACTTTTGCCCAGTTGCTCAAGATGACATATTTTTAAAAACAACAAACCAAAACCAAACAGAAGATATTTGCATTTGTGTGACTCGAGTTAGCTTAATGCAATACTGTGTTCTCCCAGGTGTGTATTGCTGCTATCCTACAGAAACAATGCAAAGAGAAAATAATTGTTTCTGGGGCACTTTTGTCTTGCAGGAACCCTAAATTAAACAAGTATAAAATCTGGAGGAGGTGGAAGTGGTAGAATGTTAAAACACTTAGTCTCCTATTCCTTCTTGAGCTTTTTACTCTCCTGCTCTTTCTGTTGAGCACAAGTATCTCTCAGATTTGTTGCTTTCTGAGAAGAGTCATGTCTGCATTTGTAGCTAAGGAGCATCGAACTTGGCTTAATCAGAGGATCTTAGAGTAAGTCAAATGTTGCTTGGCCTCTGGTGCACAGCACAGCTTTCATTTACACTAGAGACTGACATCCAGGAGAAACCCAGGCCATGCTGCTTCTGCCCTGGCTGCATTCCCTTCCCATGCCCTCGATGGCTGGCGTGAGAGCCACAGGCTGCTCTGAAATCCAAGGGCTTCCTTGCTCACCCTGCTGTGCCCCAGCCACATGCTGGCAAGTAGGGGCAACATCTGCACCCGTGAATCACAAGCCTCAGAAAGCAGGGCAGGCAAAGAGGGCTCACTCTTTCCCTCTCTGTTGTCTTACTGTTTTCTTTAAAACTGCTCCTTCCTCCACAAAGGGACAAAACACCTCATAATTTGCCAGCTCTCCTGGGGTTGCATGTTCTAGTGATGGCATTTGCCACCTGCATGGCAGGAGAGAAGATACAGGCAAGGGATGCAGTGCTTGGGTTAGCTATTGCAGCCACCAAAGGGCTGAAGTTGCTTGTGCATGCTTAAAGTAATGACAATGCTGAGGGTAGTGGAGAAGAGTCCCCCAGGAACAGAACATGAACATTAATTATAGGGGGGAAAATATATTATTAACATCAGACTGCACACTACAGGAGATCCCAGTGTGACTATTAAAGGAAATTAATTACCACCTCTCTTTACCTTTCAGATCAACTCTTTTTTATAATGAGAATAATTCCTTCATTGTTGCCACTAGTATTATCAACTGTAAGAGAATAATTTTTTCCTGGTATTCCATTCACTGCTATTGTGCATCTCTATGTTTTGAAAATAAATACTTCCAGTGGAGGTATTGCACCCTTTTTAAGGGGAAGTTCCCCAGACTCTGCTCAGGCTCTGTAAAATGGAGCAATATGCTAAAATACTCATTCCTCTGCACTGATAAATGTGAAATAGCACTCTCTGTTTAAATTATTTTCCATGTAATCCACTACCCTAAAATAGAGCAGTTAAGGAGATATTCTTTTTTAGACTACTCCAGCTTCACAACCCTCATTTTCAGATCACAGTGTATTTTCCAAATACATCTTGCATGAACTCACATGAGAAATTTTTTCTGGCAAAGTCAGAATTGAGGTCAAAACTGGACTAAAAGAAAGCTCATTACAACTTTAACATCTGTAATCCACCCTGAGGAGAGAAATGAATGCAGCGAGCAGGCCGTGGCTGCATTGTTTCCATTGTACTCTTGATTAACTTATAATTCACAAGTGAGGGACTGTGAAGGAGACTACTGACTGATGGAAGGTCACCAATTCCAAGAGGAAATAAATGATATATAGGCATCCCATTCATCACTTTATTTGTGTAACAGCATTTGAGATTCTGTCTCTGTAGAATAAAACCCATTTAAAATCTTCTAATATTTCTGCAAAGGCAAGACTGGGGAGCTTGTGTAATCTCAGTGACAAAAGAACCGTATGTAAAATCCACATCATTCCAGGGCAGCCAGTGACTTTTTCCTTGAAGAGGGTGCTAATTCCCCAAATTCCTCATGATTGTCCTTGGATAGAAGCCAGTAATTATCATGATTCTTTTCATGCTGTGTGAAGATCTGCTGTCACCCTAGTATTTCTAGTGTAATACTCATCCTAAGCTTTGCTGCAAGGTTCACCTTTGCATTACAAGGAGCACCCACTTCTCAGAAAATCCTTTATTACTGCCGTGGCTCTCATTAGTTTCAGGTTCCCAAATTCTGATATACAATGAAGACACAGCATCGGTTGATCCCTTTCTTTGTAGAAATGCAGATAGCCAAATATCTGCAAACATGCATCAAGCTCCTGAAGCAGTATCTCCCTTTACCACATTGAAATGGAAGCAGTGAAACAGGAGTTAGTCTGCCCTGGAAGCAGTAGGAAGAAGTCAGCATACTCCACTTGCAAAGGCTGTAGAGAGTTTGAGTCAAATAAGATGAAAAACCAGAAAGTGGGTGGTAATACAGACATCAGGGCCAGATGAAGAAAAGCCCTTTGCATATATATCCCTATTTTTACTTCTGTTAAGTAATACCGTGGTAATAGGGCAGCTAGACATGAATGAAATAACACTTTCTTTTCCTCTACAACTTATTGCAGAAATAATAAATGCTGTGCTGCACAGACTCAAATTGATGTATGTGATCTGTGTTTTTGGTGGCTAATAGGATTGCTTTGGAGCAGGTCAGTGCACATTCGCACTTTCAATTGCTTTGGACAAAAGCAAACTAAGTGTACCATGAAAAATGTCATCACGTAACATGGCGTCGAAAAGATAATGTATGTCTTTACTGTGATATTTTTATTATGCCTCAGGGAAAATCCACTTTAATGCACAGCTGCAAAAAACCCCAGGTCTTAGGGCAAAAAAGACACATGCTAACCAGAATGAACTAGCATTTTCTGTCACATAAACTGGCAGAACTGCAGAAATGCACGAGATGGGACATAAGCTGCATCTTTCTGAGTGTTTTAGGGGGGGTTAGTGGTAAATTTGAATTAATGAAGTCTTTATGCTTCATTTTGTTATTATGCCTCTTTGGAAGAACTGAAATGCTAGATAAAGAAAGGAAAGATATAGCATATCTGCAGAATCTTAAGGTGTGGAGGAATCAAGGCACAATATGAAAATAAGTTATTAAACAGCAGAGGTCTTCTTTGTTCAGCCTACTATGCAACAAATATGACAGTCAGTATGACAAAAAAAAATCTTCAAGCAAATTTCATCTCTGTCACATGCAGAGCATGCAGCATGATTGGAGCTGTGCTGAGCGGGCAAATCCTCACCCAAACCACGACTCCAGTTAGCAGGAAACCTCTTCCTAAAAGAAGCAGCTGCTGTGCTTGGTCATTCCAGCTCCATTTCAGCAACTCTCTGTATGGTGCTAGATCACAATTGCAGGTCAGCTTTACAGAGCTTTAGCTCCACACATTTCAAAGGTCTTACTGTTGTTTCTCACCGATGTAAGAAGAGAGACTGGCCTGGTTTCTCTGTCCCAGCTGACGTGCTGGAGGATGCCAGTAGGCGAACGGAATTTCTCCCGTACCACACTCGGGTGGGGATGGCTGCAGAAAGGCTGTTCTCACCAGGGATGCAGGCAGTCAGGAGGGCAGGTTCATGCACCACAGAGAGGAGCAAAATCCAGACTGAGCCCAAGGTAATAAGTTTGATAGTTTAGGAATAAGGAAACAGCAGATGTCTTTGAATGTGTGTTAAGGGCAACCAGGTCAAAGACTTGGTTTGTGATGTTTAGGTTTTGAGAGAGAGAAGCAGCCTTTCTTCTGACACATGGTGCAAAGCTTCAGTCTTTATTTGAACATTTCTTTGTGATGACAACCTGTGATCCTTCCTTCTGATGTGTAGTGTTGTTTTTTTTCCTTCCTGTAGTTTCCACATGACAGTGGCTGCTTCGGTCTGCAGTTTAGTTCTTCAGGAGTAGACGAGAGGAGGAGAAGTGTCTACGTCTGTGGAAGGGATAATTCAGGAGAAAGGGTCAGAGAATGTCTGTTTCCCAGGGAGCATTCTTTATGTACTTCACCGCTGACCCAGAGAGACATTGCAATCCGTGATAGTCAATGCAATTCTTAGAAGCACCTGGATTTTCTTTCAAGGTTTCTTACCCAGCTTTGCCCAGTCTGTTATTGCTTATCTGTACAATCGAAAATCATCCTAGCAGCCAACACAAAATAGTTGAAAGCTAGCTATGAATTTAGGAGCTGCGCTAGCTGTTCAGAGGTTTATTATCTTTTTTTTTTTTTTTCTGGGTAATGGGCAAATTAGAACCTTTCGATATTTCAGCAAAAGAACAGCAGAAAATACCCCTGAGGACAGGCTGCCTAAGCTGTGATCCTGTATCTGAAGTCCAGTATCAATGTTTTCTCGCAAGAACAAAGTAATTCATTCAGCTAAAAGAGAGTGAGATTGACTTTGAAAATTAAAATCAATGCTTTAATTCAATACACATACAATTACCAGCTGTCAAATGGCATGTAATGCACTTCCACTGAAAAAAAAAACAACGGCACAAAAGGAGAGAAAGGAGGCTTTGACAAATGTTAGGATTCTCATAATGATGTTTTTTGTGTGGTTTTGAAAGCAAGACTGCAAAGTTAAGCGCTGTAGATGATAGGGCATTATGCAGAGGGCGTGCAAGGACCAATGGTGTTTTTCAGAATACATATCACTACTCTCTGTAATGCTCTGTTGTCACAAATATATGGTGATTAGCTATTTATCAGCATGAAAGCACATCATAAAACATTCCACATATCATTGAGTTTCTAATAATCTGTGTCACTGTGAAGATTAATACATTAAGTCAGTCCACATAACTTCATGAAATGCCTTCCTTTGCCAAGATTTGTGTTGAGTTTGGCAAATGAAGGATGAAACACTGATAAAATGGGAACATCTACTTTTGTTGCCTAGTCTGTGAAATAACACATTTGTTTTTTCACTCTTTAACAGTTTTGAGGGGCTAAGAAGGGTGCCCCTGGTAGCGATGTCAGTTTCCAAAATATCACACCTGCCTGCTCTGCTACTACAGTCCTCCTTAGACTGTTTTGGGCTGTGAGTTACCTATATTGAACCCCTGCAGACCTTTTTGCCATGTGAAGGCATACTAAAGACCAGTACTGCATATCAAGGTCCGTATTTTCAATTGTGGATATCAAGAGATCAGCACTTAAATCTGTATTTACCCATTGGACTAACTGCCCTCCCCAAGCATCCACACATCCTTCAATTACAGATTTATTGCTACCTGTATTGTCACGTGTACTTTCCCAGAGCTCCACTGTGTCTAAGGATAACCTGAAAATCTTATTTTATCTAAAAGACAACCAGTGTAATTACTGTTTCTGAAAACAAAGAAAGAAATGAATCAGCCTTAACATTACAAAAAGGGAATTGTTTCAGATCACAGAAGACCTCTGAAAATCCATCCACATATTAAGATGGCTAAATATACTGCCATCACTAGCTTAAAACCACGTGTTTGGAAATGTTGCCCTGAGCCCACTCAGTACATGATTTGGAATTAGATAAATGATGAATTGAAAGGAAATACAACTTTCTCAGGTTAGAGTGTGACTGATGACACCAGTCATAGGGCAGAAGGTGGAAGTTCATTTGGATTGATTTATTAATGTTTTCTCCAGAGTCAGTAAGATACTTGATAATTAATGGCACAGAAATATGAGTTCAGCTGAAATCCTTCATAAATTAAAAGTATTTAATTTAATAGTAATTTAGGTGATTTTGCAAAGTGCCAGAGCAAGATAACTGCATTTGCAGAGGAAGCAAGATTGAGAGAACTGTCTCCTGGACCGATGCAAGTAATGCATCTTTATAGCCATGTGGGTCAAAATTCAGTGGCACTATTACTATCCTTCCCATCAACATTTCCATGAAGAGAGATAAAATATATCTGGAAAACTATTCTCTTGCATTTCGTTCTTCACTCTTTAGCTGCCTAGAAATTTACTGTGTGCTTCAGACAGTACACAGTGAAGTACAGTTTAAGGCTTCTCATTATTTCTCAGGGTAATGTCAGTTTTAAAGGAGCTTAGAACAAGACAGTGGACTATCTGAAGCACAGCTGCAACTGCGTTGTGGTTCTTTCCTGTGAAATATTTCTGAGCGATAAAGAGAGAAGAGCAAATCTAAGGAATGACAGACCTGTAATGCCTTTCTGTTCCAGCTTGCCATGGCCAACAATAGCTTAAACCCGTTTGGATACCCAAGCAGTGGCAGTGGGATGCCTGTTTCTGGTGGCCAACGCACACACCAAGCTTTGGCTGTGGTAGCAGCACTCACGTGCTCCCAGATACCCAGTGCCAGCACACAAGCAGGATCTGTGACTCAGGCACTGGATCCAGTACAAGGGAGGACAGTGGGGATGGTGTGTGCTTGTGCAGGAGGAAGGCAGGTCAGTGCCACGCTCCCCGTGGTCATTACTCTTGGGAGGAGAGGGTCCTGGTCCGCAGTGCCATGGGCAGCTGGGGAAGCAGGGCAGGAGAAGCTGTTGCTGCTGGACAGAAAGCCCATAACTGGGTTCTCAAAATGTACATCTTAGCCCTATCAGCTTCCAGAAGCTGGATCAAGATAGCTGTTTTTTTCTAAAAAAACAGGGCAGTTTGACATTAATGGAGCAATATTGGAAAGAGTGGGTGACACAGATGTCGACGTGCACTGCAAACTTGCTTACTGAATTTTCTGTGCAATCTTCCCATGAGTTTAGGTAATATGGAGCATTTTGCTTCGGAAAGGTAGGTTTTTTATTTTTCTGTCCCATGTCCTTGAGAGGGAGGTGGTTTGAAATAGCAGGGTGATAATTTTCAAAGAAGAGAGCAAAAGGGCTGGGTCTGAGATTTGGATGAAGATGTCCCTCTTTTTCTCATGCTTTTTTGAAAAAGCCCTACTTTGCTTTGGGGGATTTGAGTGACTCCCTGCAGCAGATTTTAGGACTGGAACATGTCCAGAGATATAGAGAGGATAAAGTGTACTTAATTCTCTGCTCTATAGGTGGTTTACATTGGCACAGGCTGAAAGGTTTAGAGTTCTGAAGTTTACACATTCACAGAGTCTTGGTGTTCAGATTTAACATTATGTACTTTTTTCACTTGAAGTAGGAAACAATAGGATCCAACAGAAAAGTTTTCTCAGGATCTTGGCTTTTGAAGTATCTAATGAAAGGAGGATGAGGAGGGAAAAAAAAAAAAAAACATGGAGAACCTAGGATTTTTCTGTTTAAAAGCAAAAGATCCCCAGACCTGAATACCCCCAAAACAGTGTGGCAGTAGGATGAAGTATAATTTTTTCAAAGTGAAGTGCTGTGACATCAAATTTTATACTACCTTTGGCACAGTTTCTATAAATTGATACCTTTTCACAGACACTAAAGTTGCTACAGTTTCAATAGCTACCCTTGAGACTGCTTTAAACCTACCCAACAAGGAAGAGCAATAGCATTTTTGCCAATAAACTTCCCAATACAGAATATACCTTTTTCTTTTCTGCAGGATATTTAATCCAAATTTTTTAGGTTATCTGCAAAATTCATGGTGCATTGGGGGTTCAAGTCCTATTTTTCTTATATGGTGCTCCAGTAATGGTTATGGCACTCTACACAAATAAAATGTGATACAGCATAAGTTGAGATGTAGAATTATGTCAGGTTTTCCCCCCTCCTAGTTTTTCTCCCTGGTAATTATGAAAGATAGGAAACAGTGTGCAACAACTGATGCCCTTTGGGACAGGGACACACACTTAGTGTGCCTATATAAATATTTGACACAAAGATGGCAAAATAGAAGTCAACTTGAGATTCTGACAGCAAATTTTCTTGCAAGTGAAAAGGGAAAATGCACATTATGAGTGGAAAGCAGCACCCATCAGAGCCAAAAGATGCTTTCCCCCCAGTATCATTTGGCACAGAACAGAGATAATTTTGCAGTTCTAAGTCATGCAGTACATAAGTGCGAGGTGAATCAGCACATCAGTATTTCACTGTGGTTTTCCAACTGTCTCTGTTTCTTTTCAGAGTTAATATCTGGCAGAGGCATAATTTGATCTTTTGCTGTGGGGCTTTTAATGACTTCTCTGTTTCTGAACTGCCACAGTTGAGCGAATAAGCTAAAATCTAAGTGCACTTTACACTCTATGGACTGTATCCTTCATTTAGCCTGTGTTCAAGAGGACATTAGCCTGAGACTTCTTAAAATCTCTGCTTCATTTTGGTCAATAGGGAGAGTTTAATGTACAATATGTAGTAGGAAGATGTTGGTGTATGAATAAAAACTATAAACAAAAGCACTTACAGTTCTCTCTTGTTCCCACATTTCATCAGTTTAAATCTGTTTTTATGCTAATCAGTGCTGGATCACTGGAATGCACTATGGATAAAATAAAGAGTTTTTCAAGTTATTTCCTTGTGTAGGATCCTTAAGAGGATATCTGAATTGTGGAGCCAGATCAGTTTTAATTGGTTCTAAATAATCAGATTCCGAACTGACTATATATTGATATTAATTATTTCAGACTCTGCACTTAAATTGAACAGCTTAAGCTGTATGTAAACTTGTGTTCTCCAGAATCCCCCTTTTCAAGTCACAGCTGTCTAAAGGGGATGGATGGGGTGGGGTTTCTTCCCAGAGGACCAAGAGAGAGCAATTCTAGCTGCCTTGCAAGCTCCCCATGCAGCACCGCCATGCACATCATGTAACACAGCAGCGTTGCACCACAAAAATAGAACATCTATCAATTACGGTTGAAGAGGCAAAAACCTCCCTCTAAAATTCAAGACAAAATCCCCTGAGAATGTTTAAGCCAATAGCAGAAAAAGGGACAAAAGGTGCAGAAGAACTGACGAATTAGAGAATCTCCCATGTGAGAAGGCAATATCATCCCTTAAAGCTGGCCTTCCACTGGAGAATGACTACGCAGAGATTTTTGATGTTTCTGTACTGGCTTTGGGGTTGTTTCTCCACATCTTATTTTTTGTCATGCTGACCCATAAGAGTTACCATTAACTAAAAATAAAAACTAGAAAATGCTGTATGCTTGGTACACTAAAGGTTTGAATTTTCATCTCATAACATTTTGTTTTTCAAATCACTGTATTCCCAGTAGCACAGCAAAAATCATTTGCTTTAATGCAATTGCTAATAATGATCATATCAACACAAACCTCTGTTTGTTCGTATGTTGAGCTCATTGAATAAAGAAGCTTATCATTTATCTGTGTAGAAGCTTTTAATTAGTTTTCTGAATTTACTCCATAGATTAATGGGCAGATGATATTCAATATATGCTTTATTGTTTTAATTTCTTTATTGAGATATCTGAATTTGTATGCTCTCCCTTCTTTGATCCTTTACTCTTTTTCTCTCTGTTAGATAACTGTAAAATATTTTTCTGCAAACAGACTCATTAAAAAACTCCACTAGGCCATTGCACCTGGGTGATGGTGAGTGGGTCATAACATAGGACAAGCAGCAAATTCCACCCTTTAAGGGATTATAAACTTTACTCAGAAAATGCTATGTCACTGGAAGTGTCACTTGCTGGCGCTTTTCAGGATTTCCAGTAAGTTGGGGAGGTACCTTTTCCTGCCTACACACAGCACTAATAGTTTGTGTATTCAGGTATTTCTTTTTTAATTGAGATTTCTTTTGACCTTTCCCCTGGTTGCCAGTTACTGTTGGCCACTGCAGCACGGCTCCTGCCACCCCTCAGTATCCTGCTTACCCATGGGACTGTTCCAGTATGGCAAAGTCATCCTGTGCATCCTCCTGGTGTCCTCTACCTGACAGGTCTCTGTTTCATGCAGTGGGTCACACCCTCTGCCCACTTGGGAGGTGCCCGTGCTCTTGTTGAAGTCCACATGAGGAGCCAGAGCAGATGAAGTGCAGCCCTTGGGCTGTTTAGGGAAAGAACTTTGAATCTGTCCTTTCAATGGAGCAGTGGTGTCACTGACTTTCCTGATGGCAGCCAATATCCACAGTCTACTGCCATCCTGGCTCAGGGACTGTGCCCTCTTGTTGCCAAGAAGGGAAATCGAGCCCAAGCTGCTGAATCCATCTTTGCTATTCCTAATTTCTTGTGTCTTGGGAGAAGGTGCACCTTCAAAGTGCAGCTAAAAGGGAATGGAAACCTTTGGTAAACAGTGCGTCATTTTTATTAAAAATAGTGCCCTGTGTAAATGTAAAGTTCAACATTATGGTTTTGTTGGCCCAGTAGGAGAGGGATTAAAAATGCTCATTAATGGGATTTAAAAGCAGGAGTTCAGTTTTATTAGCTACAAAAATATAATTATCATAATTAAGATTGCAAAGCACTAACGAAGCTCTTTAATAATTATCCTTTTTCCTTAGAGATTCATTTTGTAAAACCTGATTTGAATTTTACATCACACTGGAGAAACTTTATCTTTGTAGAAATGGGCACCACTGGTAGCATGAAGGGTCTGAGAAAAGTGGTACTTTGTACCTAGCTGGAGTGTGGCTCAGTCTGAGACAGGAGGGACTCAAGGGCATAAATGTTCAAGATGGCACAAAATACAGGTGCAGCCTTGGTCTGGGGCTGTAGCTGAGCTCTTGGCAGGTTTATGGACTTGGACACAAAACTGGGAGACTGCAACTACAGAACATTCCTCCCCAAAGTGTCATTCAGTCAGGCACGTTGTGTGTCTCTACCCTTGCTCTCTTTAGGCTTAGGGATGCCCAGGCAAACCCTGAAGCCTCCTGCCTTGCTTTGGTCAGAAATGACCTTAAAACTCCATGGGTTATGAGACCTGCAAGGGAAACAGCAAGCAGTACAGAGCAATAATCTCTATGGCCACAGGGTTGCAGGGTCCCTTCTGAAAAGAAAGACACAGCAAGTTCTCAAAATTAAATGACAACAAATTGTCCATTTAAAAATATCTCCCCCAAACAGCTTTTCATGATTCGTCTCCCCAGATGATTAAATATTTAGTTCTGTTGACAGGGATATGATAGTTACTATAGAGCAGAAAATTTAGTGCAGTGTGTGAGTTATAAGCAGATGTGTTATCGAGCTGTTAACACAAAAGTGATGGGACTATTGGTGTTGATATCTGTATTTATTTCTGTAATATTGTATAGGGATTTTTTATTCCTGTCACCAGCAGATTTAGGCCACAGCTTTGCCTCTTGGGACAGTCACATTGTCCCCTCATGCCTCCCACCTCCAGCCCCATCAGTGGTAGAGCAGCTGAGCACCCGTGGATGTCCCCATGCTGCAGTGCCCATGAGGATGGGGAAGGCCAAGGAGAGCACTCACTGCCTGGTTCAAGTCCCAATCTGCTCCTTGGCCCTCCAATTCTTGCTGGTTTGAAGGAGCAAACAAATCCCACATGGGCAGGGAGAGGGCAAGGACACTGAGAGAGGACAGCCCTTCACCCTAGGTCCTTTTTAATGAAGAGGGAGGTGCCACATCAGGATAGGTGTCTAAAACTCAAAGGAAATTTTTCTTCATGTTTAGTTTGTGCTTTCCTGCTGAAATCTCCACAGAAACATGTAGTCTGTCATTTCAGCACAGCTGGTGTAAATTGTGACAATTAATTGAATAACACTGTCAAAAATTCAGAATGTCTTTCTAGAACAAAATTTTCTGTTAGCGAAATTACTTCTAGACCCAGAGCCTTTTAAAAGAAGAGTAGTTTGGTTATTTTAGAGCCATCCATAAACACTTAACAAACAAAGAAGTGAGGGGAGTGAGACCAAACCATGTCGGCTCCTGGACAGCTTGCTTTACATTCCAGTGCCACCATAGCCTGTTTAATCGTATGGAAAGGATTAAAACGATCTTGTCAAGATTGTTGCTGCCAGGAAACAAACAGAATGGCTGATAACAGTCCCATTGAAAAAGACTAATTTTCTGCTTGCGTTGATGTTTCCCAGGTAGTTCATGCCAAACAAAATAAAAAGCCCTGCGTTTTTGACAAATAAATCTTTATAGTATTATACTTGCATATTTTGCCTGCATCAGCTGAGCATTTGACCATCAGAAGATCATAGGTCAAATGTTATATTATTTTACTTATTTAAATATTTGCAGAAGAACATAAACAGATTTTTACAGCTAAGAATACTTTATAACTGAGACCCTTTTCAAGGGAAGTTTTCAGGCTAATAATTGCAAAATAATCTGTGCAGTTCTACCTCCACGTTTTGACCTGGATTTTGCAAAGATACACATACATGAGGGCCTCCTCATAGAGTTAAGCACATTTTAAAGTCTTTGTACATTCAGGACTTCTGATACTATGAGGATTAAAGTTTTATATTTATGAAACTAAAACCTAAAACAGATTAAGAACATGAGAAGTAGAGAGAGAATAAAAACAGGTTTTATAGTTGAGGGCCATTCTGCTGAGAGGCCTTCCATATCACAAAGTAATTTTTTTTTTTTTAATTAACATCTAGAAGGGGCACGACAAAGACCTGACATATAGACATACAATGTCAAGATGTGTATCTGTTTATAAAGCAGGAGCAGTGTCAGTATAGGGGAGACAGTGCATAAGCTATTTCTAGTACAGAGACCAAAAGCATAACAAAATATATTCCAAGATCATATACAATATAGGAACTAATTCAAGAGGACTGTTTTGCTTAGGATATGTAGCCAGCTCAGTAGATCCAGAATGATTTGACAATTCAGGTTGAAACTGAATTCAGGTTGAAACCTCAGGAGGTTTCCAGCCCAACCTCCTGCTCAAAGCAGGGCCAACTCTGAGGTCAGGCAAGGCTGCTCAGGTCAGGTCTTGAAAGCCTGCAGGGATGGGGATGGCACAGCCTCTGCAGGCAGTCTGCTCCCTTGCCTGGCTGTCCTTGTGGAGAAAAGTTCCTTCTCTCTTCTTTAAATCGCCTGTTATTTCTCACTTTCCCATCCTGCACCACCGTGAGGAGTCCAGCACTGGTTCTCATTGACCCCTTGTAGGCAATGAGAGGACTCTTAGGTGTCCCCAAAGCCATCTCTTGTCCAGACTAAGCCAGCCTGGCTATCCCAGCCCCTTCTCATGAGTCAAGGGCTCCAGGCTCCACCACTGGGAATGCTACTGACCTTCCTCCTGTTCATCTGTCTTTCCTGTCCTAGAGAGCCCCACACTGGTTCATATTACCCTAAATGTGGTATAAGTGGTGCCAAGTGAAGGGACATAAACCCCTCCCTTGATCAGGCTGTGTTCCTGTCTATGCAGCCCAGAGCTGTTGGCCGTCTTTGTCACCAAGGCACACCACTGGTTCATGTACAGCATGCTGCCTGCCTGCCTTCCAGAACTCTCAGGGCCTTTCCTGCAGAGCTGCTCCCTGATCAGCTCATCCCCAGCCTGTGTCAGAGTTTAAGGCTCTTCATTCCCAGGTGCAGGACTTGGCAGTTGTCCCCACTGAATTTCATGCAGTCTCATGTCTGTCCTTTCCTTCATCCTCTCAGTCTCCCCCGTGACAACAGCCCCGCCTTTCAGCATGAAGCCAGCATAAATGGCATCCACTGCTCTCTCCCCATCCACAGATCCCGTCATTTCATCATAGCAGGCAGTCAGATTGTTCTTGGTAAATCCACACTGGCTGTTTGTGATCACCTTCTTCTCCATGTGCCAGCCCTGTGCTCCAACAGGACTCACTCCGTGATTTGCCCAGGACTAAAGTGAGGCTGACTGGCCTGTTGCTCCCTGGATCACCTTTTTGCCCTTTCTTGAAGGTCAGCATTTGCCTGTTTCCAAACATCAGGGACCTCCTCCACCTCCACAACCTCTCAAAATGAGAGATGAGCCTAGCAAAGGACACCAGCAAGTCTCCCAGCACCCAACAAGGCAAGTAGTTGTCGCCCTGTTTTTGAAAGCCTTCTGAAAAGTTTATATTCTCCAGTCAGATTTTCTCACACATTGTACTAAAAACACTAGCTTTGTTTACATTCCTTCTTGGAGAAGGGAAACTGATGGGCTGGTCACTTAGCCAGTCTGGCTGAGAGGTGGGATTTCATCTTCCAATCCTCTCTCACTTTGCAAACCCTATAAATTGGGTATCCATAATAAACAGGCTCTCTCTTTTGGGGGCCTCTGCTGTTCTCCCGACTGTGGTGAAACCGTGTCCTGCTTTCGTGCCCTGTTGCCACAAGTAGTCAGTCCCCATGATTATGACCGTGTACGGTCAACTTCCTCCAAGCTTCCACCAGTTCCCTGAGTTGATCCTCACAGGTTGCTGGTGCTTCTGCTCCTCCCTGCGCCTGCCTCCAGCACAGAGGCTGGGAGACCTTGCTGGTCAAAACTGCCTCAAAGCAGGCATCAGCCTTACCTGTATTGCTGTCACTAATTCACCCCCTCAGACACCTCCAGCACTGCAGCAGTCCCACACTTTCATTGCTTAACCTTTTACTACTGATGCAGCATGGAAGCTCTTGTTGCCCTTGCCATGCCCTGCAGGTGTCCCTTCAGGTGAACTTTGGGTTTCCTGCCACCATCTCTACATACCCAGTGAAGTCAATAGAGAAAGACAATACCTCTGCCGGGTGATTACCATCCCTTGCCGCTTTGGCTTGTGCATAAGCTTTGATGAATACTTGGCTGTACACAAACTAGTAATAACTCAGCATTTAGCTGCTCTGTGCCTCAGTTTCCTTGTTGAAATGCACCCACACTAACTCCAGTGCATCAGCCAGGCTCTGCCAAACCCCTGATCCTGCCAATGTCAGGTGTCACCATGCAGGGAGGCAGGGTCTGAGACACTCGTGTGCTCCATGACAAGCCCAGGTGCTTCATCTCCTGGCTCGTACAGAAGGCGAGCGGGCTGCCAGCAGACCACTGCAGTCACATCCTCCTCCGTTCATCACACGCGGCGATGTTACGGAACTGACCTACTTTCCCCATCCACCCACGGAAGGCTAATCCTGTTTAGCATTGCTGGAAGGGGACGGGCACGCGGAGAAGTGCTCAGAGTTATACAGATGGCAGTCTTTGCTGATTAATGTTAGTTTAATTTGTTTGCCTTTCTGTTTCCAGCCGTGCGAGGGGAGAGCAGAGCAGCGGTTGAACACGGGGACTCGCAGCCTGTTCACTGAAGGCTGACTGGCTTTAGTCATTCAGTAGTAATAACAGCAGTGAGGAAGATAACGAGCACCTATGTACTGCTCTTCATCAGAGAGCCCAACACTGCACAAAACTTTACACAAGCTCACAAGGTCGAGGTGAAAGATGCCTCTCACCCGGGCCGCGCTCCAGCACGGCGCTGCTGACGGCAGCCGTCTCACTCCTGGCTTAAACCCGTGTGAGTCACACCACATCTACAGGGGGATCGCAGGCTGCGCACCCCAAAACTCTGCCGGCACCAGGGTGGAGGGGGCAAGCTGTCTAACACAGGGCAATAGGTGCAAGGTTTCTGACATGTGGAAAATAATACCCCTTCCCACTAAACGGAAATGCTGTAAAGAATAAAAACAGAATGTGCTCTGAGCCTTTATTTCTATTCATCATAATCTCTTAATACTCAGCTCTATTACCTATGAGCATCTTCCTATCATCCTCAGTTCAGAAGAGTGGAGCATCAATTTCTGTCAAATTCCATTATTGTTATTGTCCACATGTAGATTATTTTTAATGTCTGTTTTGCTTTAAGCCTGTTACCATCTAAAGATTCAGTGTACGCATATGTATGAAGCATGAAACAACCCATGAGGTTCATGAAGTCCAGTATTTTCTCAAAAGGTTTTCTTCTTTTCTTTTTTTGAAGTCTCTGAACATCTCTAGCGTAAATAAAATGTAGTAACCTACTGAATGCAGGAAGACCTCACTATACACCGTCAGGCAAAAACTCCAAAGCTGGACACCTAACGATTCGTCTGGATTTTTTCTTTACTCCTAAAAACAGTAATTCCCAGTAACAATGTCAACATTACAGGATCCATGGTAACTCCAGACTGCCATTCTCCCACTAAAAAGTTACATATATTTCTCAAATAATCATATATATCATCAGGAAAGTAAATTTTTACTATCTTAAGTTTTCTAAAGGCTCGTCTGTTTACATCTTGATAAATTAATTTTTATTGCTATGATTGGGAATGTGTCATATTTAATTATGGACTCCAGCATGTTCTTGTAACAGTTCATAGGTTTATATCTGAAAAAAAAAAGAGAATAGAGTGGTCCAGTTCAGTTTGATGTGTCTGTGAATCTGTTGATCTGTTCTGATTTGTGTTTGGTACAAATCCTTCTGCTGTGTGTTCACACTGTAGCCTTCCTGGTGGGGTATCTGAGTGCTTCATCCATGTTACAGAAACTTGAAAAAAGGTGCTTAAAATGGTCAGATGGTCACTTCTTGCTTGTCACTCTGTGACCTTTCGTGCCACTTCCCATTTGCTGATCTTTCTCTTTGCCTTCCAGCAAGGCTGGCAAGGGAGATACTCCACTTGTTAGTGTGACTCATTTCAGAGCTCTGCTTAGCTGAGAGCAAGCAAGTAGAGTTCCTAGCCACAGTGGTGCTCCCCACAGCAGGCAAGTCCCATCTAACCCACACTGTGGATCACCCATGGGATGATGCCATTGACCAACCATGGTGCCCATCAGACCTTGTTCATCATCCCTGGGCAATCTGGGGATCTGGCAGCCATGCCAACACAGCAACCAAGCTACACCATCCCCTCTGCTAGTGGACGCCCAGAAACGATGCCCCTGGATCATGCCTGGAGCCTCTATTCTCTTTTGGTGCCTTCTTCCTATGTATTGGATCCTACTCACTAAGCACAGGATGCCATGCATGGCTGGATCTGGCCTTTAAATCCAGAACCCCACCAAACATACCCATGTGCCTCCTGTATAACACTGACCTCTTTGCTAACAGCCTTTTCCTCCCATTCAAAGAGGGGATGGGAGAGTAACTCCCTGTTGAGGCAGAACAGAAGCAATGCTGAGCAGAGATGGGCACTGGAGGCTGAGCAATGTGTCTGGAAGGCATGGGAGCATGTCTGCCCTATATACTGTTGTTTGTTTTTTCCTTCCTCCAGCATAAAAATAGCAGTTGTTGGGAATGGCCTGCCATTCAAGTTCAAGGTGTTTCATCCCAGCATCCCAGTTTTCCATACAAGCCTTGCCCATCCCTTGTCTTTGAGAGGATTGTTCTCCACGTGCAATATCATCCTCTTTAATTAGGATTGTTTGTATTGTACCAGCGTCCCAAGTGGTCTAAGGGTGAGGTCTGAGGTGTAAGGCTCAGGTATGTCTGTAGTGGGTGGGAACACCCCTCTGCCCAGGACTGACCATACCTCTACAGGACAAGTGGTGGAATACCCAGGCAGACCTGTGGGGTGATGGAGGCAGACACCCCCTAATGCCAGACAGGGAAGAGGAGGAAAAGACCAGCCATTTCCTTGAGCTGCCAAATGTAAGGCCAGGGAAGCACAAACACTCTGATTTTTCACAAAGGTCCTCCAGGCACATCTCAGGACATCTGAAAAAAATTTACATGTCTGATTTAATTCAGCTGAGTTAAATGAACATGATTAAAAATTCTTGCTAAATATCATGCTGATTTGTAGGAACTATTAGCTGGCTTGTGGCAACTTAGTGGGAAATCAACAACTGATTACCTACATTTGAGTGTCTACAGCATATTCTTAGGAGCAGTAGGGCAGGAAGGAGTGAAACCACCTCACCAGCCCAGAAAAGCAGTAGCTTAGCTCAATAAAAAACATGTTTCTAGCACAGGATAAGGTGATCAGTGCCAGATGATTTTTTATAGTGCAAGCTCTGTGTCCACTGGGAATAGACTGTATCAAAATAAACATGTGCAGCCTTTCTTCTGGAGAGTCCCTGGAGCGAGCTGGCACTCTGCCTGAATTACTTCTTTCCCAGGCAACTATTCATTGTATGAATGAATGTGGGGGGGATCTTTGTGCTGTAATTTTCTATCTGATAACTAAGCCAGGGGTACATGGTTAACAGTTCTAGCCGGTCTTTTGTTTCCAAAATGCCATTCTTCCCTACTTGCGGATATGCATCTTTCTGTGTGTTTGTCTTAGTACCACCCTGCTGGGAGTATGTGAGCTTTCTCCTCCTTGTTCCAGGTAGTTCCCATCTCTTTAAGTGATACTCTTCCCTCCTTGGTGATGATGATGATGATGATACTAATGAAGCTCCAAATGTAACTGTCACTGTTAAATACTCTGCCAGCAGGAGTTATGTCATGTGCTGTTCTTACCCATAGGTTTCCAAATTCCCTTTGTTATCATTAAAGGATTTTTCACATTTTTCAGAAATACTTGTGCCACTTGCTTTTCTATGTCACTTCTTTGCAGGGGAACTGTGGCACAGAGCCTTGGTATTTACTGCCTGCCTCCATCATTGCAATGGGTTGGAATTTTCTTCTATACCAGGAGACAGTAGATTTCCAATTTGCAATTTGAGACCTTCACAGCTGAGGGACTGGGAGGATAACATGAAGCAAGCAGGTTACACTAAGCACATAGCTAAGCTCCGTGCCATGAGTTTCTCTGTCAAGGTGTAAGGCAGCATCTTGTGGGGCTCTGGAGAGGGATGGCAATACCAGTTCACAGCAGTTGTCTACTCTGATGTATCTATTTTATTAAGAACAGTTTTAATTTCATATGTTACATATGTACTAGCAAACCCTGTTAGCAATGCTTATGATGCTCTAGAGATTTTGCCATGTGAACAGACAGAAGCAAAATGACAATTAGATATTGTCTCACGCTAGCAACAGCACAGCAAGTCCAGAATTTCATGTCAGTCAGTGAGAAACCGTGTTTACTGGAAGCTGGCCATGAATTCCTGTGCAGATCTAGCCAAATCCTCGGCAGAACAGACCAGTTAGATCTGCTGCTCTCTCTCAAGAGTAGAGGCTTCCTGGCAGTGTAATTTCTTGGTGGTTTACGGGCTAGAGGTGTAGGAAGCCCCTTTCCATTAGATACACTGCGCTTCTCCAAAAGAGCCAGGGCTGAGCAGCATCGATGCTGACTGTCTCATCCACCTCTATCCTTCCTCACAGCTGCTCAGCACACTTGTCCACATATTCCTGCTTTCTATTGGGAATCTGTTACAACCAGAGGAAGCCTCACTGCAGCAGAAGACGACCTTTAGGAATTCAGGGAGAGCAAATTCTGCTGCTGATACTGCTCCATTTTGATAGTCATAGCCTAGATTCAACAAGGGTGCATGCAACAGAACATTTTGCGCTGTGCTGTGCTGTGCTGTGCTGTGCTGTGCTGTGCTGTGCTGTGCTGTGAGGGTGGTGTGAGACACAGGAACAGGTTGCCCAGGGAGGCTGTGGATGTCCCAACCCGGGTCGTGTTCAAGGCCAGGTTGGATAAGACCTTGAGCAACCTGGTCTAGTGCAGGGTATCCTCCCACCATCGGGACTAGATGATCTTTACAATCCCTTCCTACCCCCTAACATCCTATGATTCTATGATTTTGAGCAAAGGTTTAGCAAAGAAACACTGCAAAATCCTAAATGCTATTCCTGCCATATTAGTGATGCCTTCTGTGTTCTTGAATAGCATAGGTTGCAATGGGTGAGCAAATAACAAAACCCACTGAATATTGTCACTACATTTTAGCCTGAATTGTTTGAAAACACACTGATTGGGGCAACAGTTCAATTATGAGACTAAGCAAATAAACACCTAAAATATATGTAAAACACCAACTAATAAAATTTTGCTGGGCCTATACATTTTCCTAGTCCAAAATATGGATTATGAGATATGGCTGACTTGCAAGTCAAAAGTCAGGGCTGACTATGGCTGTTTTGCAAGTCAAAACAAATATCTGAAAAAAAATCTAAAAACTACATGGTATTATTTGTTACTTTTTTCTGTATAAAGCAATTCAGCAATTTAAATTCACCAGTTATGGCTAAAAAAAACTAGTCTCTTGGCCTTCATATTTCCTATTTTTGCTTCATCAAAGACCTGAATGTCATTAAGTAATAGCTTTACCCTCCAATCAGTGACCAGTGGCTCTAATTCCTCATAACTCATTTGATAAAAAGTTATGGGGTAGTTTTATGTTCTTAGCTAACTGTTGAGTAATGACCAGGTAGAATATTGCTGTAAGAGAACTAGTAACAGAAGCACTGTTTTTTACTATCATTACGCTTTCGCTTTTGTTTTTTTTCATAAAATGTTCTTTAAACAGGCAAATTTATGTGTGAGTCATATGTGGAAAATAACATGGGCTTAAATAAAGCCTAGCAATTAACTTCCTTCCTCCTCCCTTCCAATTTTATTCATGTCTTACATGTTGAGGACTCATTAAATGGCAAACATTTGCTGAAAAAGAGAATTATCATTGCCTGTCATCACACCACTGCTTTGAAAATGAGACTTTGACAATATCCAGTGGAATTGTGCTGCTTTTTTCAGGAAATATTTGTGTGGGATGCAGATGGATTTTGTACCCAACAGAGGTGCCAGGTGGCCTGAGAGGTGCAGCAGCAGTACAGGGCTTTCTTCTCAGGGTGAAGTGGTTACAGATCAAGCATCACTTTCTCATGGGGCCACAGGGCAAAGGAGGGTGGGCAGTGAGCTGGTGACAAGTGTTTCTGAGGCACTCAGCCTTCAGCTGGGCTGCTTTTGTATTTTTCCCTTTGCCTTGCCTACACAAATTTACTTAATTTACCCAATTTACCCTTTTCTCCTTGCAGCTCAAACTGCTGGAGCAATTGAACTACAAAGCTGAGGTCACAACATTTTGGTGAAGATTAGCAAAAAGAGTGGTGGGGATGAGACAGTCCTCATGCTTGGTGCCAGCATGGCTGGGCAGGTGGTCTGACTGAGCTGCAAGAGGGTTTTTAAGTGAGGGTTTTTAAGTTAAGTTTTAGGCAGTGGGATTTATAAGGACACCTTGAATTTGAGGTGTAATTCAGTAGAGTTACTACCATCTCTTTTGGCTTTGGGTCAAGGTCCACAGTGGAGGATGAAGAGCCTCCCAGTAGGAAGAGCAGCCTGAAAAGTCAAAGCCATCAGTGATGCTGGCTCTTGCACTGGAGATAGTTTTGGTGGGAACATGGGGGCAATGAAAATGCTTTCCAGCTTGAGTAGACCCCAGGCTCATCCAGCCGACAAGCTTGCAGAGAGCAACCTCCATGCAAAAAAATCACCTAGGAGTGGCTGTTTTTGTACTGTGCTGATGCACCACATGGTGCCTGGAAACCTTGATCCCTGGCTAGAGACCCTAAGGCTAGCATAATGCTCAGGAATAACACTACCCACAATGAATATTTCCTAAAATCAAGGACTGTGGCATAGAGCACTGCTGACACATTTATCTGACCTGGATACCATCACTGTGTTACTAAAATGAAATAGAGTGACTGTGAGATTAACCTGCAAATAGAGCTAACAAAATGACAATTCATAATGATTTTTGCATTCCTTCAACAGAAAAAACTGCTTAGACAATCTAATGGATGAAGATGAGAAAGACAGGGCAAAGAGGTGAGCATCTTTTCTTTTATAACTCTCTGTGATGAGCTTGATACTGTTTATTGCTTCTGAAGCTGTTTTATCCTTAATCAATTAATCAAAGAGCAAGAGAGTAAAATACAGTCAAACACAACTTGAAAAACTGCCATCTCACAGACACCTACTCCTGGCTTCACTGTAAGAAGAAAACAACCTAGCAATGTTTCTTGTGGAAAATGTTTAAAAAGCCAAGGCATTGATTGTTTTCTTCACATTACTGCAGAACATCAGAACTGAAGCACCAACAACATACTTCTGCCACCATAATACGTCATCTGTGCTTCCAGTGTACAAAAATGTTGTGGATTTTTTTTCTTTAAATTCCTTTTGCGAAAGAAAAGGAACGGGAAAAGTGGGGTTTTTTCCCTGTTAGAATGGTCATTTATTCATTTATTCATCAATGCCTATCTCACAGGAATGAAAACACCCAGAAATTACCTTTCGGAGCAGAGAAAGACCATGAAAAATCAGCCTTAAACTGGCACAAACCTATATTCACATACAGTCTGTACTCCATCAAGTCCTGGTTGGTGGGAATTCATTGTGAACCCTTTGTTGGGAGAGAAAAGGTGTATTTCAAGGCAGAAGACCTGTGGCAGTGAAACTCTTAATAACTGTCAGAGCTGACCAGCATCTGCAGAAAAGCAGTTTGGAAGCATTCGAGGTTATCAATGCCTCAGCCCGCAGTTTAATTACTTTAGAGAGAGCCATAGGTTGCCCACATTTTTCCCCTTGGTTCCCTCTAATGAGAGTATTTCCAGTCCAGGCACAAGCAGTTGATCCAGTTTCATCTCTTTTGATTCCTTCTCCGCTTCTTCCCCTCCCTGCAGCTTTTTCTCACCAATATAGGTCAGCACAGGCTGCAGCCAGGCTCAGCTGTTCCCTTTTGCTTCCTTTTGGAGGGTGCAGAAAGGAGCCCACCTTGCAGCACTGCTTCACCTGCTAAAGGCCTGATCATCTTCAAGATATTTTTGTGCTAATTCTTTAGTAAAAAAAAAAAATCATTAAAGGAATGCATATATAAAGAAAATAGGATAACACGTATCCTCGCTATCGGCGATTGTCATCACCATCTGGTATGGTTTTCATGCCGTTTGTTCCCAGAAGGAATTTTTGTCATACCCTGGGGCAGGCCTCTATCAGGGTGCATAAAAAAGTTATAACTTTAAAAATTAAAAAAGGAAACTGCTCCTTCAAGTTGTAATTTAAGTTCATTTTGCTTTTCAGAAATAAAGCTAAAGTTGAAATGGAGTTTGAAATCATGAGACGCTTCTTGAAGATCTAAAGTTAATACATTATACTGAAATGGTTCAGATTAATTTAAAAGCTACAGGTTTTCTTCCAGAGAGAATCAAACTTAGAAGGAGCTATCTGATGAATATTTTGCTGCTGTGTCTTGTAAACTGAGGACTCTCACCTGTCCTGTACCACAAGGGAAATGCTTTGTTTTCCCCTCTATTTTGTTTAATGACTGGGTCCCTCAGCGCTGAGAAACAGCAGAGGGGATTAAAAAGCCCAGGAAATTGTTCTCCCCTTTTATTTTCTCTGTTACAAGTAGGTGAGACTGAAAATTTCTGGACCTAAGTCTTTGGGATGGACTCAAGCCAGGAGCTGAGTTTCTCAGGTTAGGTATGTGTAGAGATACACATACACACCATGTGTATCCACTGCAATTCATTAGGCATGTACAGGTTGTATTACACAGACATGAAAAAAGGATCCATCCTCTCCTGAGAAGAGGCACTTGCACTCCCACCCCTGTGCCAGGTGTTCAGTATTTGGCCAAGACATATAACTCTTCCTTCAGGAAGAACACTGGTTAAATTGAGCCCTGCTCTGCATCATCTGGCTCCCTAAGGCACAACTTCACTCTGAAGACCTGAGGACTGAAAGGTGGCTCTGATGGCACCACACTTGGGAGCATTGAAGACCTATGTGAGGTTTTCTGATCTTCTGAGATCAGAAGCCATAGTTTCATTTTCAGTTCTTTGATGCTAGATGAGGTTTATTTTGTTTTATAGATTTATTAATTCTAAACAAAAGGTGTGCTTTGTGCACTTTTTTCTCTATTTGCTCTTCTTTCAGTTTGCTTTAATAGTATATAATTTTAAAATACTTTTTTTGCAATTCAGTTGAATTCCAAATTCCAACCAAAACCAGCTTGAAGTGAACCCTGAGAAAGTGCTTAATCATGAAGACTACTACCTGCCATTTTCCACTGAAATAAAAAGTAAATTTAAGAATCTGAATAAAGGTATGTGGTACAGTTACTTGCATTGATGCATATATAACACACTCCACTGGACAGCCAAAAGAAATCTGAAATTTAGTGTAAAGTCACATTTCATTGTAAATTTGCAAAATGTAGCATCTACGAGTCAGTCAGTATCTGTTTAGGACAACAAGCAGCATATATATAAGCGAATAAAAATGGCTGTTAAATTGTTGGTTTTGATCATTCTGAATTCAGGCTGTTCTGTATTGCCTTTAGCTGTATTCACTAAAAGTCCTGATTTTATTCATACTGTGTCTCCTGCTTCCCCTTGAATATGCTGCAATCTTTGTGGAGTAGCAAGAAGGGAGGAGAACTGGGACAAGTAGTATGGAATTAAGACACACGTTGTTTGGGCTTACTGTAATTGTATGCCCTAGCAGTGAAGTAAGCAAGGCTAGGAAATAATCTTCAAAGGGAAGTGATGAAAACTGTCTTGTTTCATACATTTATAACTGTACTAAACAAAGTATTTTCAACTGTACAGGGATAGTTTTTTATCATTTTTTCCTATTTTTTCTCATTTTTTTCCTTTTCAAAACTTTACTGTGATCATCGATTCATATCTTGGTAGAGTTATTTCCACTAGAGGAGTTTTTATATTTCCTTTGTGAATAAAATGTCAAGAGTTAAAAATAGATACTTTATATTTCTGTTAAGTCTTCTTTTTTTTTTTTTTTTTCCTTTAAAGCAACATATTCCCTATTGACAGTTGGTGGTTTATTTTATTTTCAGGGAAATCTGGACTCTTTAAACTTAAAATGAACTGAGGATTGAATTATGAGGAAGTAAAATGTTGATATTCTTAACGTTGCCCTGAACTGTAGAGAAATATTATACGGCTGGAGCTTTTCACATCTTGTTCTGACAGCCTTTTGCAGTGTAATAAGAGCAAGCTGAAATCAGTCAGGCAGTATCCACCCAATCTCTTGTGTTCAAAGCTGTAAAATAATCAAGCATTGGCTTCTATCCAGTGTATCTCCAAGTGTGTTCAGGGTTGAGAGTAAGACAAAAATTACCCCTCTGTCAGTAGCAACATCCAGAAGCCTCTCTAGTGATTTCTCTGCTGAAAACATTTGTTGCCATCCTGGTCCTTGCAGGGGATGTAGATGCTGGGCTAAATTCTGCTCTGATTTTCAGCAGTGTGCATCCAGAGTTGCTTTGAGGCACAGCAGAGATAGGTGGAACTGAGAAACTCCGAGTGAGAACCGGCCTCTTGGCTTTTCTTTCCCATCTACACGTAACCACATTTTTAGATCTCTACGTAATTGACAAGGCAAAACTCGTCTGCTTGAGGACCTTTCAGAAGAACAAACAAACCCACTGGGCTATACTTACTTCTATTTCCACATGGATACAGAAGTCCAGGTGATAACCTCTTGAGTTGAACAATTGTCATATTTATGAGGACAAGTCAGAAAATGTGTGTGTAGAGATCGACATAGAGTTAAGAAAAACAAAGTGCGCATGCTAAAAAGATCATCAACAGCCATAATGACAGTATTATGATGGTGCCAAAACACCCCAAATGAAATCATATCCTTTCTTCCTGTGAGCTCTTCAAACACAGCAGCAGAAGCAGGCTCTCTCTGAGGAATCTGCAAGCTAAACAGACAAGACTGGTGAAGAAAGCTGTAGAGTCTTCATTTTAAACCTAGAGACTTGGGGCACTGACATTGATTTTCCCAGTGGCACACAGAGATAAGGGCAAGCACTGCTGGCACTTCCAAGACCCCAGGTCTGGCAACGCATCCCAGCCTCAGACCCAATCCATGCTGATTCCCTCTCTCCTGCTTGACCTTGTGAACTTGGGAAGGAGACTGAACAAGGTGGCATACGAACCAGATGGGAGCTGCAGCAACTTCTACCCAGGTCTCTGATCTTGGTGACTGGAAGAAAACATTCTGATTCTTCTTTGCCAGCCTGGAGGTAGGCAGAGCACCAGTGACCAAAGTGGGCAGGTCCTTCTAGATCAACCCAGCTCCAGTGCAACAGCTGCAGGACTAGGGTCCCTCTCTACTGTTAAGACTGCATAAATGGGTATGATCCTGTCTCCACTCTTCTTCTTTATGGACAATTTTACTGTTGTCGCAGTATTCCTATTTCTTCTCACTCTGAGTGCCTCCCCAGAAGCTGCATGAATTTTTAAGATCCTATGTATGTCTAGGAGATGGACAGAGCTCTTTCAACTACAGGCTCAATGCTGACCTGATAAGCTCAACCAGAGTGTCCAGAGGCAGCACAGAGGAGTGAGCAGAGCCTACATGTCCCTGCTGGGCACTAAAGGTGGCTCAAAGATAAGACCAGGAGGTGGGAACTGTTGCCTCCTACTTGCCTCTGCAGCTTTGCTGGAGTCCAGCATCAATCTTCACATGCTGACGCATGCAGCAAGCTAATTTTATTTATATACATTGCAAAGAGCAGGTACACGATCCTTTGCCTTCTTGGTCTGCTCATCCTTTGTGTTTTTTCCCCCCCCCCGTCTACAGGGCTTCGCGTAACAAGTCTGAGAAGAACTCGCGTGATCAGTTCAATGTTCTCATCAAAGAGCTCAGCTCCATGCTTCCAGGCAACACTCGCAAAATGGACAAAACCACTGTGCTGGAAAAAGTCATCGGCTTTCTGCAGAAACACAACGGTAAGATTTAGTGCAGCTCTTCGTGCACTCGCCAGACAGTTGCTGTAATATCCCGATTCCTTCAGTGATTATCAGAATGGCTCAAGGGACCTAGAAGTGCCAACATAAGGTATTTGAGGGTTTTTTTTATCTCACCAAAAAAGATCATTTGCAGACACTGTGCTGCCCAAATCCATCTCCTTGTCTGCTCTTCAGTTGAAGATGACTCTCAGCCTGCTAGAAAAGGGGGCAAATGACAGCAGCCAAGGGAACGAGGGCAACAACATCCTGCAGCACTCATGAAGAAGACAGATGCTTTGAACAAGAGACACTTGGGAGCAGAGGGAAGATTCCCTTTCTTGAAATTTGCAATATTCTGAGCAGAAGAACAAAGCATTTCTGCAGTTTCTCTGCAGAAAAAATGCAGGGAAGCAATCTGTTCAGCACCCCAGCTCCTCAGTGGACTGTATAGGACTCAATTTTCCACATGGAGCAGAAAACTCAGACCAGGAAGCACCTCAGTTTTTGAAGCTGGCATCAGCAAATTGCATCCACAGGTAGTTGATGTGCTTCACCCAGTTTGCACAAGCAGAAGCTACATCACATGTGCACAGCATCCAGTTGCAGTAGTGAAGTTCAGTATCAGAAAGCCAGGAGTTCATTTTTTAAAATGCTTGCACCAGTGACAGTTAAGTCCCTTAGAAATGTACCTTCACAGAGGGCAGAGGAGATTTCTGACCCTGCCAATCTACTCTCTTTGGTCTAGTTTCTACTCAATGGGAGGGATGTGCACTGTGCCCTTCCTGATGCTTTGACACCCACCAGCAGTGGTCAGTCGAAATGCTTCTCCCTTATAAATCAGGTTTAAAATGGGGCTCTCCTGCTCTGCCCCTATGAGGAAGAGGTTTCTGTGGGGTGACTATGGGGAATGCCCCTGGTTCCAGAAAGCAGAAAGGGGTCTCACAAGATCATGTACTGTGTCACCTGGCTTACATTTGCTCATCCAGCACCTCCCTCCTGTGCTCTCTGGAGAGCTCTAGGTGTAACAGGAAAGACCATTAAAGCTGTTTTATCGTGACTCCCAACAGAATGGAGTCACAAATGTCAGTCTTACTGAGGAAATAATTACAATGGTTCTGTTGTTAGAGTGCAGTTTCTCCTTAAATGAATTTTTACCACAGACAGGATAGTATTATATATTTGTTTAGGTTGGAAAAGACATTTAAGACCAATGAGCCCAACTATTAACCTATGGTTTTGTACAGGAGGGGATGACTGGGACATTTCAAGGTTTAATAGTTATATACATTTTCTTAAAAATTGTAGTAATAACTACCCTTTTTTTTAGCTGCCCAAGGCAAAGGAAGATGTGAATATGCTCAATTATAAAGCTAAGCAAAGAACAATCACCCAAGATTTGAAATAAGTGTAAAAGTGTAGCTGAAGGCCCAAATAATTTACTCCAAAAGTTGCTTTTCCTTGAAAAGCAACTAGGTGAAGGAAAGCTAGCAGTTGCAAATCTTTCCACAGCAATTGGGTCAAAATGTGACTGGGGTTTGTGCACTTGCTAAAAAAAGCAAATGTTATCTATTTTTAAACCAGATTAGTAGTCACAGAATATAATACAAAGCATCAGCATTTTAAAATGTTGATTATCTTCAGCTTACTTTGGATCTGGTTTATTGAGTCATATTTCCCTTCTGTTTGGTGGGCTAAACCAAGATTTTAGTTGTAACAGAGAAGCAGGTAAACTTTCAGATTTTTTCCTTCATAAACACCCTCCTTCATTATAATCAACAGAATCTCCCAAATCTCAAGTAATTCTCCCAACAGCCACCATTTCATTTACATTAGCTTTTCCAAGCTACAGAGCTGCTGAAAGTATCCTCTATTCTGAAACTACTTAAAATAACCTGATTGACTCTTTTTCTTTTGTCTGGTTTTCAAACCTGTGTGTAGAACCACGGGGGCCGTGGAGAGTTGCAGTGCTGCCAGTGACAGCCCCCAGCAGTGCAGGAAAGTGAGTTGAACAAGCTGGTAGGAGCAAACGGCTGCATCCCCACTAATACAGCCTGAACAGAGGCTTTGATTTCTTTATCAGTGACAAAATGCACAGGCACTCATATAAATTTACTGTCTTTAGTATCATATATTTATTTGCATTTTCCTGCCCAGTTTGTCTATGTGCTCTGAATACGGAGCATTGGGTGTTCCATGCTCTGGAAGTGTTAATCAATAGGATTAATTAGCAGGAGGTGCTGAAAAGAGAAGACAGTCTGTGCTCACCATCCCCTCACTACTAGAGCTGACTGGGGGAGCACTCCTAGAGAAGCAGAGTGAACAGCAAACGAAACCAGCTCAAGTTTCTCTAAATCAGAGCTGTCCCCCAGAATCCTGTCTGACTCAGGCAGAGCTAACAAAAGTGACTGTTTTCCAAAGGAAGAACAGTGCAACCAGCTATCCACTATGGTCCCCAGTTTCAGTGCAAAGCTGTGAGTTGTTATCCCAGTGCCTGCACCCCTTCAAGGAAAGCCCTGTTGGGTGCAATCTGTCTGCATGCTGCCATGGGGTCAGGATTGGACAACAGTGGGCCACATCTCCTCTTGGTGCCCTATGGGCTGGCAGCACAGGAAACCCTGCCCTCCAGACAGCATTTGGGATGAGATGCTGGTGATTCCTTCTGGGCTGCCCTGCACCATGTGGCTGAAGGTAGCGAGGGAGCGGTGGCAGCAGCACCAGTGTAAAGCTGCTGCAAATACTCGTGATTCACTCTCCTTTTAGAAAACAGAGCAATAGCTCAGCAGTTTGGGGTCATAGCCCTTTGGGGCTCCTCTGAAGGAGCTTTCTTGCTGTTCTGTTTGGCACAGAAGCTATAGGCTGAACCCTCTCTAGCATCCTGATTCTGAAGCTGTAAATGGTAAATAGCAATTTGACATGTGCTAATCCTTGCCGTGATTTTAATTTCATGCAAAGTGGTTTTATCTTTTGATCAATACCCCAGTAATGCTGCTTGAGGCCAGTGGCCCTGTGAATACAGGCTCCCGCTGAAGTCAGTACAAGTTGACTTGAGTAAAAAATGAGGGAAACATTTCAGGCTTGAAAACTGCAATTTTTGAATACAAAGGTTATTTCTCTCTTTTCATAGCAACTCATATGTAGTATTGCAAGATGGAAGTTAATTTGAATTTTAAAGATGTAAGTGTTCTATTTGTCTAGAAGTCTCAGCACAGACGGAGATTTCTGAAATTCAGCAGGACTGGAAGCCTTCATTTCTCAGCAATGAAGAATTCACCCAGCTGATGTTGGAGGTAAACATGCAGATATACCTTTCCTAATTTTGTCTGGCACTCGTGGAAACGCCCATACATTTAGAATAAACTGTTATCTTCAGTTCCAAAAATGGAGGTTTTGGGAACTGCTGTATTTGACCATCAAGCAGAGCTGTCACTGGATTAAAGTCCCCACTTGTTGCCCTTCTCTCTCAGCAGTGCCATTGTGCTGTGCTGCCACAGCCTGCAAAGCTGTGCAGCAAACCCCAAGAAGAGCGGTTCAGGGCAAAGATTCAAATCACAGGTTATATATTTTTTTTTACAAACAGAGGTGAGGTAAAGGGCACATGGCCGTTTTCCTCCTGTTCTTGGAAGGTGTTATTATCATCTAATGTTTATGCAAGACTAGCACCTGAAACGCAGTGGTGTTGTGTCCCTCTAGTGCTAGGTGCTGTACAAGCAGATAAAGCCTGACAGCTCCTTTTGGCTTGATACAGTTGGTACTTCCACTCTGATTTCCAAGGCCCTTATCAAATACTTCCTATTCTAGCATTTTGCAATCATAGTTTTTAAATTATAGCATAGGTTCTTTTAATGTTAGCTGGGATTTGAAGGGAGGCGACTCAATGGTGTTTATGTAGGTTCAAAATGAAAAGCAAATGAGTTGCTAGGATGCATTTTTCTCTCTCAGTAATAGCTAGAACTTGCCTTTAGCAAGGATCTTCTCCTGTACAAAACACACAGATGTTGTGTGGCCCCACAGTGTCCTTTGAGAACAAGCTTCTTCTCCTGCCAAAAATTATGTGAACCTGGCACATGGTCCAGGCTCTGGTTGTGGGCAGAGAAGGATGTTGGGGAACAACGTCACCACCAAGGAGTGGCATAAAGCTGGGCACATTGCTGGGGCTCCTGGGGGCTGGCAGTCCCTTGGCCACTGCAATTTGTTGTGATGAGACTCCCCCAGACCAGTTTTATGAGATGCTTTTCTCCCATTGCTCTGACAACCGCCCATTCCCATCTCAGTGCACAGGAACTTAACACACATAACTCCTTCAGTCTGCACTGAAATATGTCCCTTAGATAGCAATAAATTGGCTGTTGCTTTGACAGGCTGGGCCTTTGTTGATTCTTCTTGTATGCTTTGCAATTTTAGATTAAAACAATCACTTTTGGTTTCTCAGCTTATAAATCACCTTCTTGTTACTGTGATTTTCCATGCCCTTCAAGATAACATTGGATATTGGGATGTCCTGTTGTGCCAGATGTTCATCATTCCCTCCTATTTTGCCTTTCTACTAATCTTACTTTATTAGCATTTGGACAAGACTGCTTGAAGTTTTTCCCATCCTGTTATTAAAAGATGGGATGGGTTTTTTCCAAGCACTAATTCAAAAGACTCAAGGCATAATTGACTGCAGTAATATATCAGCTTTCCTGAAAATAGCCTTTTCTTACCCCATTGAAAAGGTTGTCACCAAATTACAGTGGGCATTAGGCTCTGTTTGTCTGTCTAGGACTGATGCAACAGTAAAACCTTTGAAGAGGAAAATGCTCTCTTAATGTTGGAATGTCCAGTTGCAAGTAAATAAAAACAGTTACGTATGCACACATTAACTTGATTTTACCACAAAGTTCTGATATGAGTCACTGTGTGTAATTTGCATTAGATATGAAATAAAGACTTGATTTTTGAAAAACTAACAACCTTCACCATAGTAACATGCACAATCCAACTGCCTTGTAAAACCACTGCTCTCTTTTATAGGTTAACAGCTATCGTGCTTTTTTAGAAAACAGCTTGAACGTACTGCACTAAAGAAAAACATATTCTCTGCACCTAGATTAACAAAATCAAACTAACTATAGCAGCTGGAGGGTTTTCAGAGATGCTAAACACACACTCTTCTACTGGGGTATAAGTTATTGACTTGCTTTTCAAAGGATTGAAGCACCAGAAGATTCCCATTGACTTAAATAGTTGTGGGTGCTCAGCATTCTCTGGAAGAAGGAACATATGTTTATGTCTTTATTCAAGGCTTTGTGTTTTCCTTTTTGTTGTTGTTTTTTTTTTTAACAATTAGCATTTTCCAGTGTTCTCAGAATTCTTCCCCTTATTGAAGCCAGCAGGGGGGAAGGATGTGCTGTGGCTTACAAGATCAACTGCAAGTCTGGCTTGGAGGCAGGCCTGGATTTGCAGCATGGTTTTATAATGCCATGGCTCTCTGGTCAGGCTGTTTGCAGTACACCTGTCTCCTGAGCAGGTATGGCCACTGGAGTGTAGTCAAACCCTGGTCTGATTCAGTCGTGCTTGCAGTGCCTTTGCTGCTCAAATACTGCTGGCAACGCTGACTCCAGGACATCAGGGAACTGACAGGAAGGACCCAGACTTGCTCCACTTGAAGGATTGGGAGCCTGACTGGTGACTCCCTATTGACAATGGGAAGTTTTTAATATAATCCCTGAGCACCTGTTGTTGTGTCTTAATTTTTTGGGGTGTTCTCCTTAGAGTGATCTAAAGATCATCCAGCTTTAGTTCACTCGGAGGAGAATCCCCTGAAAAATTAAGTTAATCTTGCCTTCAATCTCAAAATCTACCTAGGTTTAATTTTTAACAAAATTTAGCTCCAAACTTGGCAGCTCAGACTAAAGAAGAGATGCATTTTGATGGTGAAATTGCTCCTGTGCAGAGGGTGGGGATAAGGCTGAAATTTCCCTTCAGTTCTAGGAGTGAGGGGGCTTACCCCAAGATGGGACCAAAGTGAGGAAGAAACCCTGCAGAAGGCTGAATTTTTCTTGGAATGAGTAATCTAATACCATGACCTTTAAAGTAAATCACTCAATTAAAACTCAGGCTAAGGATTATTTGATCATTTGCATTGCTTTTACTTACATGAAAGCCCAGTAATACACAATGTTCCATTAATACAAACTGAGATTTATGGGGTTTGCAGAGAAGTACCATTTTAAGATAGGACTGCATCCTTTCATCGTCCTTTGATATTTACACAGAGCTCAAATGTTCATTTTAATAACTTCCAAGGGATCCAGTCTTAGTCATTTTGCATTATTAAAATGTGTGATTAATTTAAAAACTGAGACATGAAATGTTCCTGTGAGCCCTTTGTTGCATCAATAGTAGGTTTTACTAGACTACAAAGAGTCTTGTAAAAGTTAAATCAGACTGTAAAATCAGAGAATTACTGTTCTGCAACTTGAGATAACATTCCTACAGCTCGATAACAATATGGTGCCAAAGTCAAACTGTTTTGATCAACACATGATGAGATGTCCTGTTTACACCACTCATTCCTATTAAAGCACTCTCGACTTGTCTGTTTTCCTCAGGCATTAGATGGCTTCATTATAGCAGTAACCACAGGTGGAAGCATCATCTATGTGTCTGACAGCATCACACCTCTTCTAGGGCATCTACCGGTGAGTAATTCTGGCACTGGCTTTTCTACTACACACTGCAGAATTGGGCACTGCATTTTTAGAAGCAGATGTAAAAGGGTGCTGGGGGTGGTGTTTTCCTCAAAACGTGGTGAAGGAGTTTGTCCCTGCATTATGCTGGCTGCTGCCATTGCTTAGCTCTGCACTCTCTCTGTCTGATTCATAGCCTACTGGTTTTTGTTGCTATGAGGCACTTCATAGAGCTTGAATGGAAAAAGCTCTGCAGGAATAGTCTGGCCAGGGGAGGGACAGGGTGACCTGGCTGATCTTTTCCATCTCTGATTTCTAAGCTGGCAGAGAATAGCACCAGTGCTGCTGGCAGCCCAGTGAGGAGCTTGTTAAGGGCCTTATTCTGCTCCCGGGGGAGGCAAAGGACAAAAACGCCATTGAACCTGGAGTTAGCCAGAGGCTGCTGGCGAGCTCTCGCTGCAGCCCCAGCGTGCGTTCCCCAGGGGTGCTCCCAGCAGGTGCAGGTGGAGCCGGCGCAGGGTGCATCCCTACACCAGTCCAGCCAATGCTCCGGCACATTCCGCTGCTGTTACCTGCGTGCTGCTCCGGGAGACGCTCCCGTGTGCATTGGCTCGGGCTGGAGGAGCAGGGGAGAGCTACAGCTCCAAACTCTGCTCCTGTTGCTAAGGCTGCTCTAGGAGAAATGGCACAATAATTACGGATTAATCCTCACGCTCATTTTTAGTATCCTGGTCTCAAATAAATACATGCCCAGGAGAAAAAAATTGCTGCCAAATCATTATTGTACTACCCCCTGCCACGTTCTTAAGAAAATTACTTTTTTTTTCTTTCCTCTCATTTAGTTTTTCACCAAATATGTGTTATATTTTCCACCCAGACAAATGTATTTCTCAGCACTACCTTGCTGGAATATGAACAAAAATTATTTTCTTCAGAGACAAAAGGAACCTGATGAAAGGCAGCAGCTCCTGGTAACTGCAAAAATATTGCTATGCAACAACAGATTGAACCGAGTCTATCTATTTCAGGTTTTTTTCAACCTCAACAGTTGCTAAGACCAGTACTTGACTATTTTTTTAATATCTTCAAAAAATAGACCTGTGCCTTCACTTCAAGGATGGGGAGAGCTCTGTCCTGCACACAGGCTGTGGAGTTTTCATACACTCACTGATTTCCATTAAATTTCCTTGTCTTTCATCATTTGGAGGTTTCATTAGTATCCCTTCCAAATACTGATTCTTAGTGGAGATGGTAGATCTGCTGTGGGAAAGTATTCCTCTTCAGGAAAACACATTTCAGACCCTGTGCCTAAAATCTGAAGCCCTGACTGAACATGCCCCGATTCAGGTTTATAATTCCTGAGTAGGACCATCAGAAACTAAATTGGTTTTCTCTCCCAAAGACATGCTTTGTCTGATAACCTTACAGGGCATCCAGCCCAAAATAGAGATAAAGATGGGCATTACTTTTTATTTGCATAGAAGCAGCACGTGGCAGTCCAAGTCAGGGAGCAACCTGACAGGGCTGGAGGTGAAGCAGACCTTCCTGGAGCTGTTGGAGTGGTAATGGCTAACAGCTGCCCCACCAGCCCATACATGCAGGGGGAGCATCCCAGAGGCCACAACTGAACAAGGAATAAAGGCTTCTGCCTGCCCTAGGTTGGCAAATCCCTATGGCCATGGGCAGGGGCCCAGCTGTGGGTGCATCTAGGTGCACACCGGGTGTTTTAGTCCTCTGTTGCCCTTGCCATATGGGGTTTTTTTTAAGTTTTAAAACTGATCAGAGTGCTATCTGGAATATCCATGTGGCTTGCTTTGTTTACCTTGAGGATCCATTTGTATGCTAAATTCAGTTGCCGTTTGAGGGACAAAATACCAATTCTTTCTCCTCTGTGACAACAGAGGGAAAAAAATACTCTACCAATCTTCTGATTTGAACAATGGAAGGAAAGCAAAACTGGGCAGAACGCAGAGCAGGGCTTTCTGAGGGCTCCTGTTTAAGAAAATGGATGTATTTTCTTTCATTAAAATCATGAAAGTCTCCAACGCTGAGAACAAATATATCTGGTTCTCTCTAAGCTTCCCTTACTTCCACGGAGCATTTTCAAACACAAATTTCCCCTGTTGTAATTCTAAATATTTTTTTTAACAAGATCTGGAGACTACTCCTAGGGTCAGTTGAGGTGGAGAGGTCTAGCTCACATGGTGAGGTTGGCTCTAACTGAAGTGAACTCATGGAAATCTGATCACAACTCGTAAGCATTTGCCAGTCAGATAGTGCACTATAACTCCAAGAATGTGCAGTCTCTTGAGAAGGGTCCTCCCTGTCCCTTCTTGCCTGCTTTTCCAGAAGGTCCCTGGCAGGGTTGAGATTTCTCCTCAGGGGCTACCCAGTGAAACTCAATGAGCTACTCTGCTGTGTTGGGTGCTTAAAGTAAATGTCAGGGTGGAAAAATCCAGGACATAGCACCTTACAGTGTACAAAAGTTATGCATGCTGTGTTGCTGTTACAGGGTAGCAGTGGGAATCAGTGCAGGGCATACAGGTACCAAATCCTGTATTTCCTGGGGCCAAATCCCAGCACAGAAGTGCATAGCTATCTTTATTTTTTGTGCTGATGGCAAAGAAACCTGTCTCATTTGCAGCCCTCTACCATCCCTTTTCAAGTGACCATGTTTGCTTTGTTCCTCTGCTTTTTTCCCCCTGCAGCAGGAATTTTTCCTCCTAACCACTACCCCCATCCCCTGGTAAAAGCAATGAAATTACGAGGAAGGAGTTCCATTTTGGAGTGCAGCTGTTTTGTTGAAACTGCAGAAATATTTTAACTATGCATCCTATTATTGCAGAAATTGATGTATTGTATTTACAACAGACCAGCATCCATGTAGGCAAAGGTGTTCTTTGCCTGCCTCAGCTTTCAAGAGTAAATACTCTGAAGTTTCACTTAGCAGGACCCATAGATTTGAAGCTGCAGAGTAGATTCCAGGCTTAACAGCATAACTATGCATTAATGTAGTTCATCTAACAAGTCTACCCACAGTCACTGTAGCTTATCTTTTCTCTGCTTTGCCTATCCCATTCAGCAATACTCTGTGGCTGTCTCAGCCAGTGGCATGGAACTGCCCACTGCAGAATAATTACACAGAGCTGCAAACCATTCCCCTCTAACTGATCAATTTTTATCATTGATGGTCAGATTTTGTCAATAGAATCAGGTCAGAAAAGACCTGCAAAATTATCAAGTCCAACCTTTGACCTAATGCCACCATGGCCACTAAACCAAAGTGCAATGTCCACTCATTTTTTGAACCCTTCCAGGGACGGTGATTCCACCACTTTCCTGGGCAGCCTCTTCCCATGCTTAATTCCTCTTTCATGAAGAAATTTTTCCTGATGTCCAGCCCAAACCTTCCCTGGTGCAGCTTGAGGCCATTTCCCCTTGCCTATCACTGGTTGCCTGGGAGAAGAGACCAACCCCCACTTCACCACTACCCCCACTTCAGATAGTTGTAAGAGTGTGGTAAGGTCTCCCCTGAGCCTCCTTTTCTCCAGGCTAAACAATTATAACTCCCTCAGTTGCTCCTTGTAAGACCTGTGCTCCAGACCCTTGACCAGCTCCATTGTCCTTCTCTGGACACACTCCAGGACCTCAGTGTGAGGTGAATTGAGCAGCCCAGAACTGGACACAGCACTCGAGGTGTGGCCTCACCAGTGCCCAGGACAGGGGTACATGGGGACAATCCCTGCCCTGGTCCTGCTGGCCACACTATTGCTGACACAGGCCAGGATGCCACTGGCCTTCTTGGCCACCTGGGCACATCCTGGCTCATGCTCACCTGCTGCTGACCAGCACCCCCAGGTTCTTTTCCACTGGGCAGCTTTGCAGCCACTCTGCCCCCAGCCTGTAGCACTGCCTGTGGATGCTGTGACCCAAGGGCAGGATGTGGCACTTTGCCTTGTTGGACCCTCATACAATTGGTCTTAGCTCTTTCACCCACTCTGTCCAGATCCCCTTGCAGAGCCTGTCTGTCTCACCACTCACCTTTTTGCCATGACACCAGATGTCTGCTCTTTGGGTCTGGTGCAGAATTAGCTCTGGATAGCTTGCTTGGCATTTTCTACAGCTCCAGTGAGACTGTGGAATGTTTGCTTCCATCTCTCTGTTTGACTTAGCAATGTATTCTGGATTGACATATTGATTCAAGAGCATTGTTGGAGTCCTGATATGTACAAGATCCAGAAATTCTGTTCTGTGCACTGTTTTACAGGTTCAGTCAGAGGAGTGGCAATGGCTCACATCTAGTCTTCCAGCAGTTACTGCTGGGTAGATGGGGGATTAATTAACCTGGTGGTATCATCATTTACAGGCAGAAAGGGAATGAGAAAGAAAATTCATTTCTGAGATTGTACCTAAGCTTTGAACAGAACTCGCCACTGCAGTTTCTGTCAAAGGCTCTTTCTTCATATGCACAAAATTACATGAACAAATGTACTATATTTTGTGAAGTGTGGTATGTATATATACGTGTGTGTATATAAGTATTTATACATATGTAAAAAATTTTTATCACATGTTGTATCAGTAGGATTCACATTAATAAGATATAAACTAAAGCCACAAAAATAATTTTCAAGCATTCTTCACAACAGGAATAAGCCTATATAATACTTCTAACTGAATCATCTAAAGCAATATGTTCTCATCAAGGTGTGTGTATAAAGCAGAACACTCTGGTTTCTAAAGTCTACTCAATGAGTTTCACCACTCTTAACAGGAATTCCACACAGAAAAGCGAGCATGAATAGAAAGCAGATGGAAACTAAAGCACAATCCTACATAAATAAATGATGGTTAATAACTTGCCAGTCTTATAGAGAGCTGACATGTTTTCAGCATGACTGTACACTGATAGAAGCTGCTCTGATGACACAAAAGCTGTGTCAGTGTGCCAGCTCAGCCTGAGGTAGTCTCAAGTGGGACAGATGTAAGTCAACGCCATTGGAGGGTCACTTTATCTCAGGCTTCCTTTTGGATACGCTCAGCTAGAGTTGGGTTAGTCACCATGCTGAGCACAGAGAGACCTTCCTCTTGGCAGCCTGTGGCAGACTCTTTGTCTTCTCCACCCTGGGCCAGCCATGGCCTTTTGCACAAATCCATCTCCTCTTTCCATTCCCAAATCTCAGTTCCTAGATTTTGGATGGATTTCATGTTCAAGCCAGCTGATCATGGGGCTGGAGGCACATGGACATTCAGCTCATGGCTGCCCAGAGGGAGGGCTTGTGTTGGTGGCACTGTGAAGTCCCCCTTCCTGGGGACTAAGGGCTCTAAAGTCATATCCAGACTTGGAAGTCCTCTTGTCCCTGCTCCCACCTGCCAGGATGCAGGAAGTGGGGAAGAAGTCCTGCCATCCCAAGAGAATTTCCCAGGAGCTGAGGGGATCCCTGCAGGAAGGGGTTGGATCTGGGACTGACCTGGCTGGCTCGGGGTGACTCTCAGCATCACTGCTTCTGCAAGTCTTGCTCTGTCAGGGAGAGAACAAATTCCAATGGTCCACAACAGACATGGAGCTTTGTAGCAGTATGGGGAGCCAGGCACTCATTTCCCCAGCCCTCTCCCAGGTCTCATCATTTAATTGTAGGGACATACCTGCTGTATCTAATGGTTTCTGAGAAACATTAAATATTGCTGAGTGCTGAGACTTAATCTGATGACCAGCCCACAGAGAAGTGGCCACTCGCTTTTTCCAACAAGTTCCCCCTGTTTTAGAGTCCCTGGAAGTCAGTGAGGAAACTCCTGTCAAACCCACAGGCTTTGTATCCACCTTGTTGTGCACCTGTGCAAGTGTGTCTTGTTGTGATATTTCTGTGGTCTCAAAAGTCATTTCTCTTTGCAGTGTGATGTCTTGGATCAGAATTTGTTAAACTTCCTTCCAGAACAAGAACACTCAGAAATTTATAAGATGTTATCTTCTTGTATGCTTATGACAGATTCTGCCTCATCGGATTACCTAAAAAGTAAGTTTCGTTTTATCTTCTCTACTAAATGAAAAAGCATGGGCAGGATTAAAAAAATTCTCACAGAAAGAGTTTTTTATGTGATGTGCAATAAAAAAATTAGGTCTATAGTCTTTCAGAAAGATCTTGCCACCTGGAATGACCCTTTGGTTCTATTTTTAAATGAAATGCTTGCTTTGCCTTTATTTTACTAGGCTAAAACTACTTGTAGTTATGTTAATTATTAAATATCACATCATTTGAGACAGCTAAGGAAAATAGGTTAGCCAATGGAAACTGAGGGTTTGCCTGAGACAAATCACATCTTAATTGATATTTCAGCCTGTTTGAGTAAGATGTTGTTCAGAGATAAGCTAATGTGGCATACCTTTGGTTTGCCTTACAGTCAAAAAATACCTCTAAAACCATTGTAATTCTTTTTCAAATTGAATTTTGTTTTTCTTGGAAGTGTTTTTACTTCCTCGGCCTCACTCTAGGAGGTAGAAAACCAGAAAACACACGCTAATGTAAGATGTACAGCTGCTCAATCTGCAAAGCCTGCAGCTGATAGCTAATATGCCAAAGTTAATTTAATAGATATTTTGAGGTAATAGTTTTCCAACTTTTCCAACTATTTTTGAGGCATAGTTTTCCAACACAAGATGTAGAACACCTGTGAGTTGTGAGGAGCCTAAACAGAAAGAAGCAGTAAGTGAAGGGCCCCGTTGTCTCTGTTGCTACACCGAGGCTATGGCTGTGTAACTCACGTGGTGAGGAGGTGTCAGAGAAGGGCGAGTTCATCTCCGAGGCTGTCCCTGAGCTGCAGGCACGCCTGTGCACAGCTGAGCCACCTGCATCCCTGCAAGGCACTTCCTCGCAGAGGCTCTGATCCTGCAATGTATAGCACATGGGTGTTTAGGACTCCTGAGTGGTAACGAGCTGCTCTTGTGCTGCCAGTTGCAAGATTGGGGTTGGAAGACACCATTGGTTGTGTTTAGCTTAAATAGTATGTTTATTTCTTCTTCTTCTTCTTTTAACAATCCAGCTGACAATGAACTAGAGTTTTATTGTCATCTTCTGAGAGGAAGTTTGAACCCAAAGGAATTTCCAACATATGAATACATAAAATTTGTAGGAAATTTTCGGTCTTACAGCAATGGTAAGCTTTAATTGTTGTATAAATGTTACTTTAGCTGTGTAAAATAAAATATAAGTATTGCTCCATTGAACAAGACAGGCTTTTAACTGAAAGAACTATTTTTAACATTACGAGATAAATTTTGCTTCACACGGATCTCATGGCTGAGTTGCAATAGCTGGATGAATATATGTGATGAGTGAAATTGTGTTAGTTGCTTTTGTTACTGCCCTTCACTTGCAGTGATCCTGGACTCTGGGTAAGTTTGCAAATAATTACAGGTTTAGAGGAGAGTTTATTTGTGCTCACTAACACTGTGTGCTAAGACCACTCCTAGCAGCAAAATTATAATCTTGCTACCTTATCTGCTGGTTTACATTAAACACAAATTCTATGCCAGAACTGATAGCTTGCCAAATATGCCTTCTCACCCTTCTCTGCAAAATCTTGGCGAGAGGCAGCAGTGCCACGTGGCATCAGAATGGCTGAGGACACTGCCACCCACCTCCCTCTCCAGCTGCCATTTTGCATTCCTCTCCAGCACTGCAGAACCCAATACTCTCCATAAAGAATTAAAAAAAAGGAAGAAATGCAGTCAGCATAGTCACTAATGCACCACTGTCAGTCCAGGGAAACCATCTTTCAAGGCATGAAGAGCAGATTTCCACCTCACCCGTTCTCTAACAAACAGATTGCTGCATGGCCATTAGTGTCAGAAATGAAATACTCTTTTATTACTTTCCTTCTCCTGCCTGCCCAAGTTTGCTTTAGTTACTTGCCTGACTGAACTCCAGAGTGGCATTTCCAAAGTTGCTGGTATTGTTCCAAATAGGTCATCCTCTGCAAAAAAATTCCCCACCGTGCTTTCCAAAAACTGCACGCCACGCTGTGAAAAAAAATGTCCCTGTCCCCATTTAACTTTCTGCATTTGCTCCACATGACTAGAATAGAAACCTACGCGCGGGATGGAGATATGTATTTCTTGTTTGGTGCCATCTGATTTGAGGCTCTATTTGTATAAAAAAATGTAGCTGCCTGTATGCTTTCTAGTTTGAATGAAGTGAAGTGCGCCTGCCTGACAGACGCGCACGCCAAGCTGTTCTGTTTTCTAGAGCAGAAACCGGATTTCAGGTGCTGACTCATAAGGATACATTTCTACCAGGGGAATTTCTGATCCATTTTCTTCAAGGATTTTCAGCCCTTTATTTTGGCGTGACATTAATATTGCCCCCTTACCCGTTAGGATTTCACATCCCAGCAATTTTATCAGTGGCTATTTCTCAGAAGAATGATATGACTTACATTTCAGATATCTTCTCTGGCTTAATGCATAGAAACTACATGGGAACATATTGATTTCAGAAGACACCAAATAGTTTTCCAAAGACCCCCATCTTAATAGCTTTCAAACAAGTCATGTGCTTCCTGCTTCACATTTCTTTTCCCCTTTGTGCCACTTTTTTCTAAATATTCCACTTTATTTTGTCTCTTCCACTTTCTTCCCATCTCTGCTGTGGTCTGACCCCCCGGTTGACAGGGAGGGGACAGCCTTAGCCTGGCTCTGTGAGATGGTGCCCCTGGCCCCCTTGCCAGCTGACTTTAGTTTTGCCAGTTCAGTGCGCAGCCTGATGGAAATGCTTCACCAGTGCATGTCCAGCACTGCTCCCCTTGGGCTGGGAGTCACACCCGTGGCTGCCTCCCAGCAAAGGTGGAAGCAAGTACACAATCTAGCAGCAGCAAACTGTTTGCCTGGGAGCTGATACCCTTGGTCCAAGGACAGGGTGAGCAGCCAGAGGAGGGTGCAGACATTGGAAGCGGCTGTTGTTGGATCCGCCAGGCTCCTTGCACCAGCCGGCCACACCCTGAGCAAGGCATGTGAGAATCAGCTCAAGCGAGCACCGTATGAATGCAGCCACCCTTTGGGCAGGTCACCCAAGGGCTGGGGGCAAGCAGCTGTGCTTTGGCACGGGGACTTGTGACACAAACAACCGTGAGCAGCTGGTGGGTGCAGTGGTGGGCTGGGTTCCTGCCTCTACTTGGCCCACAGTTATCAGGCACCATCCCCCAGCCCATGCACCTCACAGCTGTCACCTGTTGGACCTGTAATTGCCCTCTTTTCCTCCTGTTAAATAAATACCCATTCTCCAGTCATCCGTCCTCCAGGTGTGGGGCCAAGTGGGCAAGAAAGAAAATGGTGGGATGGCTGGTGGGAGAGACACATCACTCAGGGCAGTATTTGTCCTAATATGCATAGGATCAGCTGGCCCCAAATCCTGCTTTTTGGAGGTGTTTGTGAAGGGAGGATTCTAAGCTAAAGATAAGAAAAGAGTTAGCTGGGGGAGAAAGACAGAAATTGCAAATTAGGCTTAATTAGCAGGAGACGTTCCTTATGAATGTATTGAAGTCTGTTTTTCCCTGTAGCTTTTCACAGCAGTGGAAGTGCGAGCGTGTTTTTACACATGGGAGACTGATACAGGATGTTCTTTAAATAAAAATCCTGCAGCTCCTTATAGCCACCCAGTGCCAACTCCTACCTTTGTTTCCAGTGGTTTGCTGAGCATACTCTGAGCCTGCTCTGCCTGAGTGTTCCTGCCACAGGGAAGCTAGAGCCTCCATGGCCAGGAACGTTCTTTTATCCCTGGGCAGGATATATCCTATCAGGATGCTTAGCTATTGTATTGTCATTAATGTAGCATCATAGCAGCAACAGCCCTAGTAAATCTGTCCCCATTCCTTCTCATTTGACTTTTGCTAATGCTTTTAGGAACAGGTAGGTCCTTCTTCACCCTCTTTAACAGAAATGTCGCTATCTTTATTCTACTTCCACATAACCTTTTATGTAACCTCCTTTGAATTATCATCTTCTTGGGCTTATTTTATTATTGTTCACTGCTGATACAGTGGTTGGTGCTTGGGGCAAGGAGGTCATGAGTGTGGGTTCCCAGTCACCTTGTACCTCTCCCTCCTGCTTCATACCTTCTCCGTTAATTGCATTGTGACTTATGGCTGAGAACATCATACAGGGATGGGTTTGAATGGATTAATTTGAAGGATTGCAGCTTAGAAAGCCAGTTAGGGGCTTAGCTGCTCTCCCTAACTTTAATGGGTGCTCTGGGGCTTTAAAGGCCATCGTATTGAGATGCCAAAGATAATCTTTTTCATGCTAAAGTAGAACAAACACCTGATATCTGCCAAGGTGACTTGTCACCAGAATTGCTGTCAGGGAGCCAGATCACACAATCTACATTGAATCCATGCTACTCCCACAGAGGAGCAGTCACTGGCATATTTGCTGATCCCAGAAGAGGCAGGGACATGCATATATAGGGCCCAGAAATTGCTCAGGAAGGCTCTCACAGTATTCAGTCCTTCAGGAGATCACTGTCCCTGGAGTTCCTGGGCTCAGCTATAGCTGAGGGCTGGAGGAGCTGCACAGCCCAGTGCCAGGCGGTGCACACTTGGGCTGGTCCTGGGGAATCTGTACTCTGCAACCCCTGCTGCAGAACATTCCTGCAGCTGTATCTGCACCAGGGATGTGACACGAGCTGCCTGCACATGAGTGAATCCCCATTGCATTGCAGTGCCCAAGCAAGAGCAGCTGACCAGCGAAACAGCAATGCAAGCTGCACAGAGTGCCTGCATGAGTCACTGGCTGTGCTAAATCAAATACAAGAGATTTGATTTTCCATTTGGGAGGATTATATAATCATCATTAATTAAGCTTCAATGAGAAAAGCAGGACTTAACCTGATGTGAAGATACAGTAGTCCTGTGAGAGGAGAGGAGGTGGACCATGGGCCACTCAGACGAGGAAGGTGGAGTTCCTTTTTGCTTTTGTAAGAAATGCCTACTTGTTGTCAGATCACCAGGGTTGTTTCTGTTTTATTTGCAAATAGGAGCTCTGTCCAATATTTTTATACAGTTCAGGTTCTGGGTCTGTAGCCCAGATTTGAACGAGAGAGATGAATGTCTGCAAACATCTGAGGGAGCCAAGTGCATCACTGTACCTGTTGACCAGTAGTACCTGATAAGAGAGAGAGTCATATGAGCATCACCAAGGAATAGTACAGTGGCTCACACCCAGTCTTACCCAAGGACTGAGGGAGGAGGCAGGTAATAAAGGTAACCCTCCCCAAAAGTCCAAGGAAATGCTCAGCTTCCAGTATAAAATGTCAAATCGAGTGAGAATAAATTATTTTATAAAGCCGCTTAATAGCTCAGTCTGATAGGAAATGATAAGACAGGCTGGATTTATCCCTCCTATGAAAATTGATTGTACATTTGTAAACAGACAAAGATCTCTCATAATTATGTATCCAAATATTGGCTCTGGTATCCTCTTTCTGAAGTTACACACTTGCTTAAAAACTCCTGAAAGGGACAAAACCAGAGTCCTCCCTTTCAGAGAGTTCACCAATTCACAAAAGGACCACCAGCATCTTTTAAGTCATGGATCTGTCCTTTCATCCAAAATGCCTGAAGCTTTTGTCTTGAAGAAGAAGACAACCATTATGTTAAAAAAGTTCCTAATCAAGTAATATAACATTATAGTGGAATTTAAAATTGTGCATTTTTGTTCTCAATTACATGGAAGCTCAGGAAGTATCTGGTTACTGAATACTAATAATAGCAGATACTCTGCTGCTAACTGATATATCTCTCAGATATAATAATAAACATCAAGAAAATTACTATGCTGAGGAGGAAAAAAGTCATAACTCCCTGAAATATTAATTGAATCTGAATTAGTTTTTAAAAGAAACAAACAGTTTATACAGAAGACACGTTGATCTTGAGCCTCCATAACTATATGCTGAAACATCTGAAACAAGAATAACTCAATCCAAAATGAATGTTTTGATCAGAACCAACAGCCACATATTATTATTTGCTATTAATAATATAGAAGCTGCAGCTAACAATATGCAGCACTCATGCTAGGCTCTGTATGCAAAGAAAAGACACCATTCCTGTCCTAAAGAATCTACTTGGGATTTATATCAACACAGGAAGGCAAGGGGAGAAGCAGGAGGAGGAAAGAGGAAAGAGTAGATCACAGTGGACAGGTGATGTATGGACACTGTCACTGTTACTCATCTACATAGCTACTGAGAGCAGTCTGGCTCACCACCAGCACTTTAGATTTCTTCATTATATCTATTAATTACCAAATATTCTGTTTATCTGAGGCCTGAATTAATTTAAATGAAACAATTTTGATTTTATTCTGGTCTGTCTGGCTGGTATTTTTTGAAATCACTGTTCAGTTTGTTTGACAGGCACTAAAACTGGTTCTTTATACATTAACATTTCCTGACAAAATAGGAAGGAGGGATTTCTTCTTTCAAATGGCACGAGCAGGAGGTTTGCTATCTTAGGAAGATTATGTTTTACACATTCCAAGTTGAAGTAAGATGACCAAGCAACTGACTGCTGTAGTATTATTAAGTGAATAAAGTGGCATCTGGGGTTTTTTAAACATGTTTTCATTCATTTCATGTGGCATGATTTCTATCCCTAAGGATAAAAGTCCTTTTGTCTGTGATAGTTAAGGGCTTGGTTCCTCGTGTGTATTACTTATTTTTAACATTCTGTCCCTAGTGTCCTGGTCAAAGTATTAAAATTCATGCTAAGAAGCATCAGCTAGGTGATAATATATGATACAACTGTTTTGCCTTTATGATTATGTATTTAGCTTTGTCACATGACCTTCTGATCCCTTACTCAAGATATTTTGTTTCAATCATTTAATTGTGAAACACACAGGCCTTCTTTTACCCAAGCCCATCTGTTTATGGCCAGCCTAACATTTTCATTAGGCATCTTCTGACAAAAGCACTCCAAGCCCTGTATTTGACTTATAAATGTTAATATCACCATAGCCTCAGGCTTGATCCTAAATTCTAAGTTCTGCTATTTTTCTGTGGTGGTCTCAGAAAGTTTGCTACCTCAAGATGTTTTGTTTCTTTTAAAGAGACTGGGAGAGTCATAAAGTATGATTTTTCAGAGGGCATGTTTAAAAGGTTATACCAGGATTGTATTATTTTAAAAACTGATGTAATGATCTCTTTTTTAAACTACACTTCAAAATTCATCAACCAAAAAAAAGTCGAAATTCACTGACCAGCTGCAAAAGCAGAGCAAAGTAGGCTGTGGAGATAGAACTGTGGAAAGAACAGATACCAACAACCTAAGTCAGGCAGCAAAATAATTCAGAAGCAAATGTGAGTGGTTTTTTTCTTTCAGTTATTGTAGTTGTCATTTTCAGATGGAGATGTACTTTACAATGTGATGGCTACCTGCCTGCATCATTGAGGCTTTTAATGCTCTGGACTTTGTCAAAGGCAGCTGAGTACGAGATGACACAGTGGCTGTTCAAAGACAGGATAACATCCAGCCAGGCCAGCTCTGTCTCATCTCTTTGGGCTTATTCATTCACTACTGCTTAAGTTCATCATTTCCAAATGTTGTGAGGAAATCCCAAATTACTGCCTACCTGTCCTGCACAATAATTATTACCCTCTTACTACTGCATTTACCTGTTGGAAATATAATTTCCTATTTTGTTAATGCCACATTCAGGGATGTATTCTGCTCTCTTCTAAGTAAATGCCACATTCAGGGATGTATTCTGCTGTCTTCTGGGAATGTGTCTCAGGCTGTTTACATCCAACAGCTGACATAAAAAAGCCATCTGCTCTCTTTGGTGTGACTCAGTCTCCACTTCCTTCTACAACTGGTGTCATTTGCAAGCCCATGGTTCCCTAACTGGGTTAAACCTGTGTTTCAAAGGCTAAATGTGCTTATCTTATTTTCATATCTTAGAGCCCAGACTGCAAGAATTTGCTACTGAACTTGGCTATTACAGAAAGAAACAGCCCCGGTGACTTCAAATGTCACAACATACTTCATAGCAGACTTGGAAGTAATTGTTCACAATGCCTGTAATGCAGGTTATAGCATTCCCATTACTTTTTAAACAGGACCAACTGCAGAAATCAACAGACTTGGACTAAATAATAATATCAGAGATGGACCAATAACTCTTTACTTGGGCTACTCATGTGTCCTGTAGAACTTAACTTGTCTTTTTTTCAACCTTTTGTGTAAATAATCCCATAGAAGCCCACACATATGCACATAACCCCAGGATCAGAATGGGAACACATATTCCTAGGAAGTCCCCAGAGCACATGTGCTCTGCTGGTGAAAGGAGGAGAATTTTGCCCATATTTTTTATTTCAATATCCAGTCAGCCATGCCCTCCACACTCAACTGTGAGAGAGGACTAGATCTGTGCAGATGTTCACGTCTGTGCTGGCTTCCCAGATGAAGAACCTTTCTTTTCCTTTTTGGTGTAATATATATTGTGCACACAGTGGCCTAAACCAGTTAATCACAGGTGTGAATTCCACTCAGCATTCTTACTTTTCTGTCTCATGTCCTGTTATCCTTGTTACCAGTAATGCATCAATATTCTAAGGGTTTTAATAGGTTGGATTGGTTTCCAAAAGCTTGTGATCACTTGAGACTTCTTCCATCTCTGCAATTTGTGTTAGTGAACAGAATCCCGGGGCAGAAGCATTGCAGGATAAAAATGGCTAGTTATCTTCTCCCCAGATAGATACAAAACTCTTCAATTTCACAGTAATGCTTTGCCCCATGCAGAAGAGACAAACTGTCAGAAACTTCATGAAGTTGGATATAGGGGCCTAATAGTAAGGAAAGAGAGTTTCATATTAGTATTAATCCCTAGTAGCATTAAATTAGCTCATATTGGTGAACTCTGACTGCTAGATAGGACATTCTCTGCCCTCATGGGAGAAAGTTGGCTGGGCAGGGCAAGAATCCAGCCCAGTTCCCACTGCAGCTTGGCACACAGTTTTCTTTCATGGCTGTGAGAGTGTGATTACTATCTCTAAACAGCTTGAACTTGGAGGAATAATTTGCATTATGTCATTCTAACATAGGACTGTGGGCTAGTTTACAGCAACACGTCCTTATGGCAATGCATCTCTGTGGCAGAAGGTGCTAGTGGGCTCTCAAAGCAGCTGGAGCCATGCAATCATGAAAGACACAGGTGAAAAAACATACCCAGAATGTGCAGCCACATCACATCCAGTTTCTCCTTCCGCCCAGTGTTGGAGGAGACAGCAGGCCATCTGCAGACTCGCCAGGTGTGCCCATCTCTGGAAGCCAGTGCCATTCATGGGGTCCCTTTACCTCTTCTTTAAAACAAGGATAACTTGAGTGTACTGGGGACAGTTCTTCTGATGCAGAAGGGAAAGGCATTCTTCAGCAGCCAAGAATCACAAGCATCCTCTTGCTAGTTCGATGAAGCCTCCCTGGCTGTGGGCCCCGGTGTTTTGCCACTGATGACTTGACAAACTCTCTTCAGTTACCTCCTTTGCCAACACTCTTTTTCACTGCATCATGGAAGTTACGACGCTAGGCGTGCTGCAGCATATTTTTTTTTTTCCTTGCGAGTGGTGAAAAAGAGCAATTGGATACATAGGGTTTCTTTCCAGTAAACTGGTTTATGCTCTGTAATAAGGTTTGGCCTTATTTTATCAGGATTAATCTGTAAAATTCATACTTGAAGTTAAGCTCTCATGCCTTTTTGCCTAACATGACTGACTTGGATTTAAATATATGCATATCAGCTTTAAAAGCTTTTAGAACACTTCTCGGAATAAAAATAGTATTAGTGCACTTGGAGTGTGCAAAATATTCAGGGAGAGCAAATCTTATATGAGGCATGACTCCAGGTTCCATTTTTTTCCCTAACTAGTGCCTAACTCCACTTGCAATGGCTTTGATGAGGCTGTCCCAAGGGCTTACAGAGCATCCCCGGGAAAGCAAATCTGCTTTGTAGCAACTGTTCGTTTGGCAACGCCTCAGTTTTTAAAGGTAAGTGCCCACCCTGCGTCCTGTGCTTTTCAGAACTTCTCAAAACACTTTCAGATGGGGTCACACGGAAGGTTCTTAGTTTTGCTAATTGAATGGATTACAGATATCATATTTCATGCATAAAAATCCAGTGAAGAGGATTATCAGTGCAAGCCAGGAACTGTGAAAGCAGTGTCACTTCTGCCTTCATTGCACAGGAAATGGAAACGCTCCTTGCATCAGAAATTGCAAAGTCACTTTGGAATTTGGTTCATCATTGCTGCTTTCGGTTCATGAGATGGGACAATGTACAAAGGTCTCAAGGGTCTTTTCCAGCCTAGTTAATTCTGTGATTTTGTGATACAGATGACCACCAACACTTTGCTTTGTGCTCCTCAGCATCTTTGGTGGACTTCTTATTTGCCTTCTCCCAAATCCTGGAAGTAAACTAGCTGCTTGTGGTTATAAGGATAGACAAACCAAGCCTGTGCCTAACACTGCTGTTCCCTAATTAACAAATGTAAACTGCAACATCAGGTGTCCTGTCCCCAGTGTTTAAGAGGTTTTTTTATGTAATTGAGATGTGACCAATAGAAAATCACTGCTCCCTTGGCCTAGTTCCAGTACTGCTCTGGAACTTGCAGGGCATTCTAGACTGATTCCTGACCCTGCAGGCAAGTAGAGTCCCTTCTGGGTAAGTGAGGACACTTCTCATGAATCTTAACCACAATAATCATATTAGCAAAAAGGCTGGAGTTAAAGGTTCTCTGAGAACCCTAAAAGCAAATTCCCTTGTCTTTGGGTAGCTGACATCTCAAAATAAACAGGCAAACAAAATGTGCTACTCGTGGCAATGAGCTGCCCAGTGCTAGGGAGGAAGCAGCTGCTGAGCAGCCCAGAGAAGGTTTTAGCTGCCACAGTCCTAAGCAGCCATCTCTTCAGTTCACCTGGGTGACTAATTTAAAATGTTTTTCTGACCAGCTAAAGGAGACAGAATTAGCAATTTGGTTGCACACAGCAGTGTTTGCACTTGAATTTTGGTGTGTTTTCTTGAGATCAGCATGGATTTTGGCCTAAACTGGAGAGAGGGAGAGAGAGGAATTTCAGGTGTTTATGAAGCCTTTTGCCTCTGCACAGCCAGAGACTTCAAACAACTTTGTCAGCATTGATATGTATCAAAGAATTGCTTGATGGCAGCACACCTTGGCCTGTTCTCTGTTCCCAACAGTGTAGTTAAAACAGGGTCCATCAGTGGTCTCCTCTGCCTGAGGGAGAGCAGAGAGAGAAGCAGCAATGATGGAAATGATGGGAAGGTGTCACTGAGCCCACGGCACCGGGGGATGTGGCATCAGGGAGCAGGGGAATATCAGCACTGGGGGCCAGTGGGCAGGCTGTCCTTACCAGTGATGATGGAGACCCTCCTGCAGGAGAGAAGTGAAGGACACAGGAACCCTGGATGTCACAAATGCAGAATGCTGATGCTGGCAAGTCCCAGGCCAGGAGCCTCCAGGCTGACTCTAGGCAGCTCATGGAGCAGCAGTTGCCCCTGCAGAGCACCCAATGGAAGAGGAGAGGTTGGAGAGGAGGGCTTGGAGTGGACGGCGTGCAGCCGCCCCAGCCCATGCACGGGTGTGCACCATGCTGCCATCTTTCCCTCTACTTCCCACTTCCACCCAGCAAGTGACCACCACTGGCTGCCTCCTGATGCTCATCTCTCTGGGGCAGTGCTGTCCTGCCTCACAGACAGCCCTGTGCCCTGCCTCCCATAGCTCATTAATTATCATCCTCGTGAGCACTGAGGGCTGCTGTGAGCCCTAAGGGCCAGCTTGCTCACCATGGCAGGTGTGCAAGGCAACCCTGACCCCTTTTATCCACCGGGCAGGTCCCATGCAGGCTGGCTGCAGGAAAAGGCATTTACTGCTCTGCAGCTACTGAGGGAGAAGGAGAGTGCCTCCCTTTCTCAGAGAGCTTGGAGGGCAGACATCCAAAAGGACCAGGCAAGGGTGGTGGGTATGTTAAGTAGCACAGAGGGAGTGAAGCAAGACGTGGCAAGCCCTGGTGGGATCAGGCACAGGCTGGATGCTAGGAAAGCCCATGGCCATCACACCCCAGGCACTTCTTCAAAGCCAAAAAGGTTTTGGCACCCTGAGGCACAGTCTCAGCTCTTAAGTACATGTGCATTACAAGCTCTTTTCCCTATCTCCTGCAAAAAATGTTGGCATTGATAAATATGATAGATTGCTCTCTGGAATTCCCAGAAAATGGGTGAATCCTCTGTTTTCTCCTCTTATGCACCATGTATTTATAGCTAACAAAAGCTAGATGAAGCAGCGGGGTGAAGCTCCAACTCTCAGTAAGTCAGTTTTCTCCATTGGACAGGAGATGTGCATCGTGGAAGAACCTCTAGAGGAATTCACATCAAGACACAGTCTGGAGTGGAAATTTTTATTCCTGGATCACAGGTTGGTGACAAGAAAAGCCCTGCTGGTTGTGTTTGGTGCTTTTCTACTATTATTTCACCAGTATAGTTCTCTCAAGTAGTGTTCCATTTCACATCTAAATCTCATGAACAGGAGGGCTGCCACTGAAATTCCTACAAAAGCTATGTTTACTAGTTTGCATTTACTTTTGCTTTTATTTTTAGTGGGCTTTTAAAACAGAAGGACTCCGTTTCTTCAGCTGAATTTGTGATTAGCTTGTTCTTCCTTCCTTTAAAATTATCAACAGACCAAAGCCTGTCACATGGCAAAATGATCTTATTATTATACAGCTGCAGAAATCCTTCTTTCCAAATCCAGTCATTGATTGCGTGTGTGCAATTCCCACTGAGTTATGGAGGGAAAGTCTATGCTGGCCTGAGGCATCTGTGCTGGCAAAGGTACAAAGCAAATGCCTCAGCATGCCACAGATGAGCTCTCCAGGCACCCAGAGGAAAGCAGCACAGATGATTTCCTCTCCTATCCCCCCAGTCCCAGCAGATTATGGCTTCCAAATGCCTCCCCACGCATTTTCCCCTGTGCGAGGGCTGCAGGAGCCATCGCAGAGCCCCTGACCAAACAGCAGCCGGGGAACAGCTCCCTCACAGCAGATTCCTGTGTGAAGGTCCCTGAGAAGCTGGACTGCTTTCCACAATCACATTTTTCCTGACGAGGGGCTATTGTCACAACCTTGTCCCGGTGGGATGGTGCCTGCTGGTATTGCTGTGCCCAGCTGGGTATCCCAGGCTCAAGGTGGGGGAAAGTCAGGATCCAGCCCCCTAGGGTGAACAACTGTACACTGATAAGTGAAAGTAGATCTGGGCTGTCTGCATCCGTGCATCCACGTGCAGAGCTGCTGCTTGTGTGTTTCATGGACTCGTGTTGTGCCCAACCGCAGAGCTCCGCCCATTATCGGATACTTGCCTTTTGAAGTGCTGGGAACTTCTGGCTACGACTATTACCACATCGATGACCTAGAGCTGCTAGCGAGGTGCCATGAACACTGTAAGTATCACATGGCCCAGGTTCCCTGGAAGCCACTGGGACACCTCTTTTCAGTGAAATACTGTTTGGAAGGGGAGGTTTGGCTCTTGCCTCAGCCTTTATATCTTAGCAGAGCTGTGGCAGACTGCGGGCATTGCAGCTGATTGGCATCTGGGACAGACTTACTAAGCTCTGAAAAACACAGTTTTACCTTCTGTATCCCCAAAAGCAGTCAGTGAGACTCGCTGAAGGGATAAAATATGCCAGATTTGACCCCTGTTCTTTTAGTAAAGAACATGCAGGAATAGTTCAAGCAACTCTTGTGGATTATTTCCCCTAATGTTGTTCACTGTGATTATCTGTGATTATTTAAATAGGGTCTATTAAGATTTAATTGAAAAACTCTTTCACTAAGTAAAGAAGATAAAACAATACTTTTCAAATATTTGCTTACAGAACTGGCTGTAATATCTCAGCTTACCACCTCTGCCTGTCTTGAAAGTATCCTGTCAGCATTAGTTTTTATATGTCGACATTGAAATATAGAAAGACTAAATATGTGGATGTTTGGGAACCCCTTGAAATCATTGGGGGCAAAACGCAGAGATTAATTTGGTTGTTGAGTCTTCAAAACCTTCAGTACATCCTGGTTTACTGTAGTTTGAATTCTTGTCAGTCTGGGAATTTTCTTTCAAATTATTTTTGTCTTTGCACAGTGTTAACTCCTATGCTTACCTCATTCGGAATCCATCTGCACACAATACTCATCTTTGCAAGCATTTTTATCCTGTACTTTCCTGCTCTAGAATTTAAGATGATCACTCTTTGAAAATAATCCCAGGTGCCTAATTAAGCAGTATGTGATCATCACATAAAGTAGGGTAAGATCTATGTTTAAATTTTAGTGGACAGTAATTCATTAGCGTCCAAACTTAAGGTAAATTGTGCTGTGTAGGAACGTACCATCTGAAGTGTCAGAAGAAGATACCTACTAATCATTGTGATTTTTGTTATGTCAGGAGGCTGAGAGGAGCACTTATTCAACACTGGTGCTTATACTCCTGCCTACCTATGACAGATATTTTTGTCACTTTTTTTTTCACGTTTCATGTCATTTTCACGTGGGAAGTGGTGCTACAAGCTGTGTGTATTTTCTGCTGGCAGTGATGCAGTTCGGCAAGGGGAAGTCGTGCTGCTATCGGTTTCTGACCAAAGGACAGCAGTGGATCTGGCTCCAGACCCATTACTACATCACCTACCACCAGTGGAACTCCAAGCCAGAGTTCATTGTGTGCACACACATGGTGGTAAGGTATGGAAAATCATATCAGCTGGCCGGGACATAAAGGACAGTAAGATAAGAGCATCCTCATCTCTACCAGCATTTTCTTTTAAAAATATAACACCATTTATACAACAAAAAATTAAGCCCAAACTTTCTAAAGGAAATAGGGTAATTATAGAAGAATTATCAGACTGAACCTTAGTTTATGTTAAGCTTAATTTTTTTTTTAGTTTAGAGGCAAATGAACTATCATTTTTCCATTTTGTACAAAAATAGAGAATAGACAGATCCCTTAAATATTCACTTCCTCTAATCCTTATGCTGTTTTTAAAGAGATGTGTAGAAGCTTTCCAATGAAGTCATAAAGTGGTTCTAGGATGTGAACTTGACCTTTATATATAGTTCCCTAATACGCATCTTGACTTCAGGAAGACAGGAACAGATGAAAACCTGAAAATTAAAACACTCTCAAATGTTACTCAGTAGCATTTGACTTGAGTCACTTTTCAGCTGTTCATTTAACCTGTAAAATGTAACCTGTAAAATGTTCATTTAACCATGTAAAATGTACACTAATTTGTTCCTCCACTCTCTTAAAGCACATTTTAAGAAACATAGCAGTTCCACGTTGATACAAAGAATTATGTTTTCCTTTCAGTTATGCAGATGTGCGGGTGGAGAGGAGACAGGAGATGGGCTTGGAAGAAGTGTCCTCAGAGGTTGTATCCTCAGCACTAAAGGTACAATGAGAAAAGCTTTTCTCATTAATTTACATCGTAATCACAACTTCTTCCTATGTTAACATCACCAAAGACTCCAGCATTGTCTTTCTCCAATGTTGGTGGATTCTCTCAACTTCAGAATTCATTGCTCACTTGAATAATTTTGACATAAATTAGGTTAGTTTATGAAATGATAAACCTGGAGATCAGTAACAGCCACAAATAAAGTGCAACATGGGCAGGGGCAGTGTGAGATATCTCCACTCTTCCTTGGCAAGGTACTGCAGTTTAAAGATTCATTTGGACCAGTTCTGGCAATCAGCCCTCTTGGCCACACCTCAGTGAGGAATCTCTTGAGGAATGACAGCAAAGCTCCTCCCTCCTCAGTTCACGGCCGGGTGTCTCACAGAGGTTGCAGTTGCTGTCACATCCAACTGAACACAAAAGAAAGATTCAGAAAAACATCTGAAGGCACAAAATTACTATGGCAATAGCTTGCTAGTTATTTCTAACTCCGTGATAGTGGTTTGTAAAATGCATACGTTTGATGCTGTGTGGAAGGGGCATTGATGCCTTTGTCCAGGTCTTCTGCTGGCCTGCCTGAGATTAGTTCTGCTCAAGCCATTTTAGGTCTGCCAAAGAACTGGTGTGCAACCATTGATAAGTTGCAAAATGCTTTACCTTTGAGAGATGCAATAGCTATTCTCCTTGTCTGGTTTGTTTTAGGACAGTGGCACCAGCTTGGATCCTGAACAGCACTTTAATGCACTTGATATAGGTGCCTCAATACTCAGCACTAGTCGGACACCCTCAGTGTCATCCAGGAGCTCGCCAAAATCTTCCCACACACCCAAGTCAGACCCAGCATGTGAGTGGCATTTCTGGGTTATGGAATTATTTTTAATTTAGCCAGGTTAAAGAATGTGTGCTTATATAACACAGCTGCTAATTTAACAGTAAATTATGAGGTATTGACGACATGCACTGACAGTGAAGTGCAAAAGCTGAAATGGTAATGTACAGGAGGGAAGATTCTAGCACAACCACCTGAATGCTGGAAGATGAGCAGTGGGATTAGACATGAAGTGTGCTGTTTCAATCTGTTACAAAAATGAGGATTTTGTCTTTAGATTTGAGGGCACGAGTATGAGCAAAATGAGACTTAGGTGAGGAGTAACAGCCTGTGGATGACTCTCCTCTGGCCAAGATTTAGGATGCTCCAGTGTTGCTTGGGTATTATACTCTTTCTGCTTCCCAGTCTGGAAAAAGAGCCAATGAAATAACCTAAACTTACAGTTATTCAACCCATATAAAGGGAGTTCCAGCTGGTTTAGAACAGTTCATGGGTCCTTTTGCACTGCTCATTGAAGCACAGAATCATAATCTGTCTCATTTACTTTTATCTTTGCCCAGACCCTCCTTATCAGTTTAATTTTACTGCCATTGAAGTCAACAAGAACAGCCCTGATTCCCACTGGAATTTGCCCAGGCCGTTACAGTTTCTACCCAGGTCTTGTCATATTGCCCACTTCAAATGGATTTCCAGCATGTAAGATCTCACCTGTACTTTTCTTGCAGCGACACCAACAAAGCTGGTCACGGAGTCTAACACTCCCTTGCCAAGAACACCGAGCACACAGCAGGATTTATCCGTGCATAGACTCAGCCAGCCTACTGCTCTTCAGGTAACTTCCCAAGAAATCATGGAAACAGGCAGAGGGTGTAACAGCATGTGCCACATACGCAGCTTAGCAATTAAAAACAACTTACACAGGAGCCACAGCATTAGAAGAAACCTAAAATTTAAAGGAGCCAAACTTATAAATAAAGTTTTGGTTTGTTTTTGTTTTTAACCGAGGTTTCTTTGCCTTCTCAGCTTCCATGTGAGCTTCTCCCACAGCAGTTGCTGCCTCAAGCAACTCTGCAAAATCAGCCTGCACCTCTGGCACAGGTTAGTTGGGGATTTGGAAGTGGAATAGGTCACTTGCTTATCTCCTGATATTTTCTCATTTTGGGGCTTTTAGGTTACCTCTAGTAACTAAAATCTCCAAATACAAACTCTCAAACACTTAAAATATTGTTGGAAAGTAATCTGAGTTGTACACTTGTGTGTTTAAACAGACAACTGCATGCAGGTGTTCAGAAGCCCACATGCATGTAGGTTCAGGTGTGCACACATCTATTTCACGGAAGGACAAAAAACAGATGGAAAAAGACTTTTCTACTATGCTTTTACAGAACCAGGTCCAATTGAGATCAAATTGACAATGAGAATTAAAACCAAAAACTAACAGAGACCCCCAGTCCTGCTAAAAACACCCATTTGGCTGTACTGAGGCAGAACTAACAGCAGTAAAGGACATGAAAATTCAACAACACACATTATGTGAGTGTGCCAGTAATGGTGAGGATGCTGCTGAAGACAAATTTCAGATTCCCTAAATCTATTAGCCCATATGTCAGAAGTGGATGATGGCCCAAAAAGTCACCTCAGGGTTATATTTGCAGTGGATTTTGAAGAAGGGAATTTGAGTAACATGTTCCCAGCACACGGTATTTCTCCTGTGGTCCTGCTGTGATGGTACACCCCATCATCCTCTGATTTTAGGAATGACAGAGTATTGCTGTACATAGACTGCTTCTACCATTTATACCATATACTCAGTCACAAGATCCCAGAGTTTATTCCTGTAGCACATAAAACATACAAAGTCCTGAGGATCCTGGCTTTAAAATAACAAATTCTCCTTTATCTTCCATGTTTAATATTCTTTTCATGACTCCACGCTAGCATACAGTGAAGAAACAGCATATCAATTATCTGCTCTGAGCATTCTTTTTTTACAGATACTTCTCTCCGTTATTCATTAATGCACTTTCAAACATCAATTAGTTCATGTATTATAAGTCTGCATGTGTTTTGCTTGACTTTTTTCTACTTCCCTTTCTTCTCCATCAAAGCGCTTTGTGAAGAGAAGCTTTCCAGTTGTTTACAGAGAACCTTACTGCCTTTTCTCTTCCCAGTAAAAGGCTCTTACTGGCACACCAGCTCCATTTATTTTCTGACAAATTAGAGTGCCATCCAGTCACTGGTTAAGCCTCTTTGGGCCACCTAAATCCTGGTGAAAGGAAGAGGGCTGACTCGGGTCTGTCTACACCGACAGCTCAAGACGAAGCTTGATGTGGAAATAACACCAGGACATTGCAGCTCAGGCTGCTGATGTTCACATTCCATAGCAAAACTCCTGCAGAGAGTACCAAATCTCCACACACTTGAGTGATTTTCATAAACTATTATGAATATTATGATATTACTCTGTACGTCCCACTTTAAAATAATTGACGTGTCAGCCTACAGCAAGAGAATTAATTTTTTAAAAGACAAAGGTGCCTGCAAGCACTAGGTGTGTGAGGGATGAAACCAGGTACATGTGCATCCCACCAGGAACACTTCCTTGGCTTCCTTGTTGACCGTTTCCCAAAAGCTTAGTGGCAGAACACAAGCTCACCATTGCTTGTAGAATTAGTGTGGGCAGGTTCCCTGCTGCCAGCTCGCAAGGAGGAGCTGCACAGGTTTCTCCCTGCTGCCTTTCTGCCACTTGTCCTCAGCTGAAGGTGACTGATAGCAGGAGCTGGAAGGCCCTGGGTGTCCCTGTGACTAACATTTGGCTACAGGGTGGCAGCAGCAGGGAAAACATTATAAGTGGCCACAACTGCCTGCAGCAAGCAGCTAGCTGCTGCCTTGGGCACCATCTGCTTGAACTTTGAGTAGTTTTATTTCCAGCAAAGGCTGTGATGGTTTTGTCTCCACTGAAATGCAGTTTTAGCTTCTGCCTTGCTTGTGGGAATGAACAGACAGCACAGAGTCACCCTAGGTATCACCTGAATGTAAATGGTTTACTTTAAACCAAGTGCTCCCAATTAGAATATTTGTTTGTTTGTTTGCCTTCCTCATTGTCATAAATTAAAGTCCCCTACGACACAGCGGATGTTGATGACTGAATAATAATTAACACTAATAATCTGTTTGGGATTGAGCAGGTGTTATTCAGATGACAGAAAGAAAGAACAAGTTGTTCGGTGAGCTGCAAAACTAATGAAACCCAGTTTCCCAGGGGCTGTGCCTTGCAGGGCTGGTGCATGGAGCCAGCCTTTCCCACAGGAGGAAGGCATGAGTGGATCCTTCTCTCCTTTGCTTAGCTAAAGCTTTTATGAAGTTATAGCCATCTGGTATTTTTGACACTCTCACAACTCTGTTGCATGTCTCCAGCAAGAAACATGGCTCACCTCTTGGGCCAGAAGGATTGAAAGAAAGTTGGATGGTAGGCAGAAAAGAAAGTTTTGAAGGAAACTGAGCTAAAAAACAAATAGGGTCTCTTTTCTTTACCCAGCTACCTGTTGTCATGAGACTTGTAGGAACAGAATGCCTTGAGACATCCATCTTTTTGTTCATCACTTTTGAAATGAGGAACCACCCTGACAGACACAGGAGTCATAGGTCCCCTCCCCTAGCTGAAGCCCCCCAGCATCCAGAGAGAAGGAGCAACCCTGGCACCCTGGGGTAGCACTCACTGGAGAAAAACACTTCTCCTTGGGCATGGTCCAGCTGGTGTCTTTCAGATGCCCATGGTGGAGGAGGGGGATCACAGCATGGAAGTGCCAGTCCCTCTCCCTGGGCTGTGGAGCCTCTCTGGACCATCAGCAGCACTAGTGCATCAAGCCCCTCCCTACGTGAACACCTGCTGACATGATCCCAAATGCATCACAGTTTTTTTGTTTTCTTTTTTTTTAAGAAACCAGACTAAAATTACTGCTGTGTGTTTTCTTTGGTTGCATTAACAAACCTTTTGTTTGTTTTGGTGTTTTTTTTTTTTTTTTTTGTTTTTTTTTTGGTTTTTTTTTTTTTTTTTTTTTTTGTTGTTGTTGTTGTTGTTGTTGTTTTTTTTTTTGCCTGCATTAACAAACCTTGGTTAAACTGGTGCAACTATAGAGATCTCACAGGCTTAGTTTCCCATGTCTGACTGTATCTAGGAAGGTGGCACTTTTCTGTATATTACATGCACTTTTCTAAGGATTCTGTGGACATTTGTAAATACCTAAGTGAGATGAAGAGCAACTTCATCTGATGCCAATGGCAGAGTTAAAGCTGGGCAGTGTTTTCTTTGGAACTTTTTGAGTTAAGCTCTTTTAATTTATTATACAATTAGAAATTTCTCCCTTAATTAGTAGAGCGGTTAATGATCTCGAGATAAATACTCTCTGATGCAGGTCAATTGCTGTTAGTGTCTCATTGTACAAAAACAATAGAAGCTCTGTAAGCACAGGGGTCATGGCTAGAGTTATCAGCAATTTGGGGGTTAGAGTGGGAAAAGGAAAAAGCAATAGAGAAAGTTCCTTGTCTTCATCTGTAACAGCTTTCACTCCAGTATACCAGCTAATTGTTGATGTTAAGTGTATTAATATGAAAAGCACGTGAAAAAGACAACACAAGACAAATATACTAATGTAAGAAACTGCACAAAAAAAATTAAGTCATAATAATTTAAAATCAACAGCAATATATTTTTGTGTACAACTTCACAAAGCAAATTCAAATTTAAAACTAAGGCCTGGAAATGGATTTTGTTTCTTTTTGAAGTATAAAGTGATTGTGAAATTACCTGTTATAAAATTCCTTATATTGATCAAATGAAGAAAATCAGGTTCCTTTCTCAAAGGGTCTTCAAGGAATTTGTATGTTCATCAAAAGTCTGCCGTCACCAAACCAGGCAGTTACAATGAAGCTCTTTGCTAAAACTGTTTTTAATTCCCTTCTAATAAGGATCATTTAAAAAACTTAAAAGCAGTCCTCACTAAAAGAGTTCATATAGAGATAATTAGATTACAAGACTTGTCTTTTTAAAAGATCTTTCAGTACAGACCCCGGTTAAAGCAGGAATTAGCTGCATCTCATCTATGATCTGTTGCTCGTAGCATCATTCCACTCCTAAAATAAGGATACCTGGGACTCTTCAGAACCAAAAGGCTGGGCTACAACAAGCAGCACTGGATTCCCCTTTGAGTCACTTGTTCTTATTTCCAAACATCTGAGGTTTCTGCTCGACCATTCCTCAGGTTAATTTTTTATACATGGACAAGAAAGAGAGAAAGAAAGGAGGAGACCCTGCTCTGGCTCCTCCCCTGTAACACCAATTCAAAGTAACAGGAACTTCCCCTTGGGAGGTTTGACACCAGGTTCCTGCTCTGGGAGAGGAGCGGGTTGCAGACGCTGGCACTGCTGTTTGCAGGCACAAGCACCGTGAGTCACAGCAGGGCCGAGGGCTCACATCACCTCCTTGGGCAGACAGCACCAGCTGCGAGTGCCCACAGCAGCCTCTGGCAGCAAAGGGGGGCTCTGAGGACCTCTGCCACCAGCGACTGCAGGTGCCACCTCAGCAGCCCTCCTTGCCCCTAAGCAGGGCTGGCTGTGAGACTGACCTCCACCGGGCCACCACTCTGTGCAGTGACCTCCCAGGCTGTGTGGGAAAGCCACCCTCCACTGATCAATGGAAATAAAACCCTCTGAAGTTCTTGCCATCTCTCTGCCAAAGGCCGTTCACTCGGAGATGTCAGCTTTGCTAGGGGCAATGTAGAGGTACTTAGACATACTTAACTGGTTTAAGGTGAACTAGTTAGCTGATACAAATGTGTTCTGTCACATTTAACTTGCTCTAAGTAGCCAAAAATTTCATCTAAGTAAGTGTAGAGTGCTGCTAGCACCAGAGCACTCCTTAATTCCTGTCTCATTACCTTTTTTCCTACTACAAGGCCAGAAACAGTGTAAGCCAGTGCACCATGGAGCAGGAAGGTTCCAGCAGCAAGCATCAGCTTACCCACTAGCACAGAGCCACTGGAACAGCTAGAGGGACAGGGCAGCATTTTCAAGTCACAGCAAATTCTTTTTTTTGCTTGTTTGTACACTCACAGACCTGCAGGTTTTCAGAAAGATCTTGGATGCCTTGATTACATAAAAACTTAAAAGATTTTTTGAAGGTTTTTGTTCTTTTTTTTTAAAGACTGTTTTTTACTTTCGGAAAATGCGCTTATGAAAAGCAATTATTCCAAAGCCTATTAAGGTAATAATTAACTTCAGTGAACTTTGAATCATACCTGAAAACACCAAATACTAGAATTTATTGCTGTTAGTCCTCTCCACAATTCTTGAATGATTTCAGTTTGTGCCAGTATTGCTGCTATTGGAAGGTTGCACCTGCTTCTTGACCTTGATTAATGATCTCCATTTTTTACTATTATTTAGAACAGCCTTTCTTCCATTGAGCTATTCATTTTACATCATATATAAAAATAACTTAATGAGTATTTCTTGTAGCATAAGTACTACTCAGCTGAACAAATCTAGAAAATGTTTATTGTGGTCTGTTGTGTGATGCCATAGTAAGTCATCAGCAGAACAAAGCAATGCAGAACTGCTATTTCTGTGCAGAAAAAGGACAGCATTAGTAAAACACATCTGGATTATACTGTTATGCCACACTAAGGGCTCCAAACTACAAGCTAATGAAAATAATGCACTCATTTGCCATCCAGTTAAGATGCTCTTCATATTTTAAAGTAGCATACTCCCAAAAACAGTCCTTACAACAGAACATGGTCAGTTGTAAGCAGATCATTCTAGCTGAGGCAATTTAAGATATGTGCATAACCATGAAAATAGACAGGATCTATCTCTGCCTACGTGTTACTATATTACAAAGACATTTTTATTTTTTGGCTGTGCTTTACAATCAAGAAACCGCTAACTCCTTACAGAACAATGTTCTACTGAGGCCTGTTTGTGCTATAATGACTGATTTTTCCCCCTTCTCTTTCTTTTTTTTTTTTTTACCCCCAGTTCTCAGCACAATTCAGCATGTTCCAGAGCATCAAGGACCAGCTAGAGCAGCGGACACGAATCCTGCAGGCCAACATCCGGTGGCAGCAGGAGGAGCTCCAGAAGATACAGGAGCAGCTCTGCCTGGTCCAAGACTCCGGCGTACAGGTGTGTTACTGCTGGAAGGGACAGGGTCAAGCACCCTCTCTCATGTGGCTGTTGATGGGCTTGGCAACTTAAAATTGCTCCAGGCTTCTGGACAAGTGGAAACCAGCTCATCTGAATGAGCACATTGCTTTCTAAAAGCCCCTTGAGTAACCTATGGCAAGAAAGATTTAAGAGCTCTCTGGAAGAAGAGAAGGAAAGAATACCTCAGCCTTAGGAGGAGAATAATTTGGGGCATTTACAATAACATTTAGTTACTTTATCTACTGAGTCTTCAGACTGAACAGCTGTAGTAGAAAAAATGTTGAAGTTCAGACTTCCTTGTCACATTAAAACCTCCAAACTTCTGCTGATGTTCATTTGTTCACAGCTGGGAGGTATCTGAATTTGTTCTTCACTGGACAGGCTTAAGCCTTTAGGGTGAAGCTGACTGAGCCTGCTTTTCTACCTTTGACACCTCCTACACAGAGGTAGAATTCTCTAGTACAGTATGTGCTTTATACCCCTTATGTCTACCAAACCTCAGAAATAGTAGCAAGTGCAGTTTAGCAGATCGTAAGTTTCCTTTAACAACAAATGGACAAGTCATCCAGTTTTATGGAAGTTTTCTGAATGTGGGGTGATTACTGCTATGTTCCCATAATTTAACTATAAATGCCAGGTTAAATGGTCCTTGCTAGTAATGTGGCACTGGAGACTGAGTTTTATACTAGCAAGATGATTTTAGAAGACAAGCTCTGTTAAGGAAACAAACATCTCAAAGAGTATTTTAAGAACAGGTTGAAAACATGGGACCTACTGTAATCAGTGGGAATTTTGCTTGAAACTTCTACACAGAAATAGACTCTCACCCATCATCAGCATCTGTGAAATGCAGTTTCACACATTAACAAATTGGGATTGTATGTTTAGGCAATTAAGGGATCAGTGAAGCCAAATTAGAAACTTTGCCACCTAAGCTGCTGCATGTGCACTGCTGTAAGACAGCACAGTAACTGTGGGTTCCAAACCTGGGACTCCCTGTTTCTGGTGCCACACAGTCATATAGGGAGACCAGGTTTTGCTTCGCTGTGTTTTCTTCTATTGATTCTACGCTGACTTTGATTAATGGGAAGAGAAAGTCTCTCTGCAATTAACAGGTGTTCAGTTCAGAATCATGTCATATGTCTGAAGGCGATTATTGTTATTATGAATATCAGGAGACATGATATTCTCACTTCCTCTCTTTTTAACTGGGTGACAACCATTACTCTCTCCTGGTGAAGTCTTCAATAGTCACACGCACTCTTTTTTTTCTTTCATCATTCTGGCAAAAATAGAATTTCAAAGCACATTCTTATATGCAGGAAACAGATTTTATTTTTAGAAAGCTGTCTCCTATATGCACTAGGGTGCACTTAACAGCGCAAAGACCATGGGACAGATTCTCAGATACACTCAGAGGGAGCTCAGGCAGAGAGAAGCAGAGCCCCAGAGGGTAAATGGTGGGGTTTTCTCTACTGCCCACTCCTTACCAGTTTGTAGCTCTGAGTTACACCATTTGAGTGATGCCCTCTCCCATGAGGACTGCACCAGGTTGGACCAAACATTTTCACACCATTACAAGTTCTCTGGTGTCAGTACCTACCATTTCCCAGCTTACTGCAGATGCAGAACTGAGAGGCAAGGAGAATGGAAAGAGCTTGAAAATTCAGGGGGCTGCATATTTGCCTGAAATGGCAATGCTGAATGGGAATCATCCAGCAATGCTGGATGGAAAATACATCTTCTGTATTTTAGGTGCTTTTTGGTCTCCTCAGAGCAATCAAACAAGGTGATGAGATGCAAGTGGTCACACAGACTCCTGGCCAGGATCTTTTTCTTCTACTTTCTCCAGGTTAAAAAATAAAAAGCACAAAGAAATTACTGTGCTGTTGCAAGGATAGATTGAGATGAGGAATTAATTTTGTCTCACTTGGCTAGGGGCAATTTGAAAGAAAGCCTCACACTTTTGCATGCAGCTCTTTTGTGACTCACAAGCAGCGAGGAGTAAACTGTTAAATCAGAAATCCAACCACGTGCTTTGCTGCACAAATTTCATCATTCAGGGAGCTGGATGTCTGCAGACATTGATCTGTGTCTGCTATCAAAGCTAAAATGCATAGTAACAAACAGGCTACTATCAAGTACACTTCTGGTGTCTTTAATACACTGTGAAATAGAGCTGTAAGCATGGGGGAGTGATGTAGGCTGTCTGAAAAGGAGGAAGTGTTCCCTGCTTTTCCCTTATTAGCTGATTTATTAGCATATCATCCCCACTGGTTCACTCCCTTCCACACAGAAGTGTACAGGTAGCTCCATGGAGAATTAAGCTTGATTTCCATTCCCTTCGGAGATCTTCAAAACTGAGTATGGCAGTCCACCAAGAAATGCTTTCCCAGCCAGACAGATGTTGAGCACAGTAGTCTGCATTAGAAACTGTTTGCAAAAGCCTTGTGCAGAGAAAGAGAAAACTATCAGGAGGGCTGCAGGCCCTGAACAAAAGTATTCAAAACCCCATTAAATCCCTGTTACTGCTTTTCCCAACAATGAAGGACAAGAGCAGAAAGAGTAACTTCAGAAGTCTGAAGGATGCTGTGTCTGCTCCAGTTTGAACAGTCTAGCTAATGATTCACAGATGCAGAGGAAGGCAGAAAGGCTGAGCCTGACCAGCTTGCAAGAACTACAGTCAAGACCATCCACAGCCACCCATCATTTGCAAAGCAGGCTCTCTTCAAAGTCAGTGAATCTCAGCTTCCCAGTGCTGTGCTTCTCATCTTTATATATTTTACATAGAGTCTTGATGCCTGTAATGATGAGCCCAAAAGCTATAATCCCCTGATTATCCAAATGACAGGTAGAGTCAAAGAGATGTTTTCCTCAGGATGCCTTGTCAGTGTGATTCAGCCATTAGCTGTAGGGCCCATCTATCTTGGAATGAGGGGGCAGCAGTGTCAGAGGGTCCCTCCTCTCCCTTGCTGCTTTGCTGTGTATGTTAACAATCTGGCCAATTAAAAAATGTTTGTAAGATGCTTCGCTGACCTTGCAGTCCACAGAATCACCAACGAGACATGTCATTAGCAGCAATACAGTTAGGAGACTGCTAATTTATCTACTTAGACAGGGAAAGATTTTATTTTTTATGAAAAGGTTTCTCCTGTTATTTAAAGCTGCTGTATTTCAGTATTTCAGGGGAATTCAGACAGGGCTATCACAAAAGAGGCATATTATGAAAACCACCATTAAGTTCTGTACAAATTAAGCTTTTAGGTGTAACTAGCAGATGGAAACGCTACGCTTCGATCCTGTGTCAGGTTAACACTTGTTTTGATAAGGCATCTGGAGTCTGCAGTTCTGCAGGGACACAGCCACCATTGCTTCCCGCTCTGAGCTTGTTTTTTCCAGGTCATTTATGTCCAGAGGGTAACAATGCTGCTTTGGCCATTATATTGGCAACAGAGGGTCCTCAGGTACGAAACACTCATGGCCCTTCTAGGGTACGAACATATGAACAAATGAAATTGGACCACTGGGATAAATTTGGCTCTAAATTTATAGTGTGTTAGCTGCCAACCATTAACTGTGCACATTCCTACCCAGTGGCACACTCTGGTAATTGCAAAGTAGGTTACTCTGCTTTCTTTTGAGGATAAGCTCCTTGGCCTTCATCTGGAAGCGAGGAAAGCACACAGGGAGGTTCCTGCTAAGTCAGTAGTCTGCTGCAAGTTCTCACCCTGCCTGACATCTGCCTTGATACGTGTTGACTTTGCATTGGGCGAACTGAGTGTTTCTCCAGTGCCGTGTACCATGCACAAGGCAGACACTAAGCTAATCCTCCTAAAGGTCTTAATTTGCAGTGATCTATCCAGTACCAGTGGACTCACACTCCCTATCAATCACTTTTTTGACATGCACCACTTGCTTTGCTTGTCCTGAATTTTATATCAAATCTTATACCAGTGGCAACCCGTTTCACTGCTAGGGCTAATCAAGTGAGTTCATGTACTAAACATGTCCAAAGTTTAGCTTCTATGTACAAAAAATAAACAAGAAAATGAATTTTCATTATTTTTGTCTTTGATTTATTCATAATAAGACCTATTTACTTGGCAGAAGTTGCAAGACCATCTGTCTTTCTGATATGTAGTAGCTCCAAACTCAGTGAGCAGTGTTTTTAAAAGAAAACACTCAGAGCTAGTTTCAGACCTGCTGCAAGCAGCAGCCTCAACCCTGTCACTTGACCCATTTATTCCTATCAGACATCTCTGAGATGTGGTTAGCCTACAGCACCTGAAACAAGCTGTTGCTTTTCCTTAACTGTCCCCCTCTCCCAGCTGATTAATGTAAGCTTTTTCTGTACCTTTTTTCCTGGGTAAAATCTTGGCACACAAAAATTAATTAAAAATTTATCATATTTAAATAAGCTGTGTTTTTAAAGCTAGATAAATAAGTACAAACATGATGGATCAAGCCATATTTTTGCAAAGAAAAGCAATACATTATGCTCGGCCTTTGGAGAAAGGTATGGGCTTTTTCCAGGAAAAATGAGAAGGGACATGATAGTTTAGGGAATTGTTAATATAGCAATAAGCTGCAAAAAGGTGTACTAATTACTGGGTGTACCTCAGATGTACTGCTAGGCATGAGACTGATGGATGAATAATGAAGAGAATAATTGTGATTCTAATTTCATTTAAAACTTAAGTAGCTCCACTTAAATTAATGGAGTTCCACACATGTAGCAGTGGTGTGGAATCAGAATCAGATCCAAAAATTACGTCAGCTGTGTGGGATGTGTATCACCATACAGTCCTTGGTGGCAGGAGGCTAGATCTGAAATACTGCAAAGAGAGCTTGTAGCATTAATAATGCATAGTTTTAAAAGATTACTTTTCCCTCTTTACAGCCATAATAAAAGAAATAGCCCCTAGAAAAGCAAAAATTCCCAAGTCCTTTAACTTTTAAAGAAGAAAGCCTCATCTTGAAATGCAAGAATGGAGAGGACATGATTTACAGAAACACTAAGAGAGGAGCTGCTAGCTCTTTTGCACAAGTCAAATGCATGGCACAGTTAGGAAGAACAACACCAGGTGAGAGTTACCTGATGGGAAACCAGACAAATGACAGCGACTGTCTGTTTACACATCCTCTCAATGATAAGGACACGGCCATTCAGCTTGGAGAGCTCTGGCCTGACCGTGGCCTCATTAAAAGCATTCGACAACTCAGCTGGGTGTAAAGTGTTGAATTTCCAGAGGCCAGTTCAAAGACAGCTCTGTCTGAAAGGCGGGTGGATTTTGTCGAAAGGAGAAAAAAAAGGACTAAAAAGACATGGAGTTAGGCTCTTGTCTTTGGTCAGGATGCCCCAGAACACAGTGAATGTACTGGGAACTGCTCTTAGGAGGGCTGTGCCTGCCCCATGGAGGGAGAACTTGCACCTTCAAGACACTTTTCACAAGTAATTAGTGCACTTGCAGAACAAGAAACCACGAAACTAGAGACAGCAGAGCTGTAAATGTAGGAATGATAGGTGATTTCCAACTAACAGTAGATGTGTTATGAATCCAGAAATGTGATGGCTTTATTTTAGAATATACTTTTGGATTTACTTCTGTCACATTCATTATTCAAGACAGCTGGGCTATGTAAATAAACCCTCCCCTCTTCTTTTCCAGATGTTCTTACAGCAGCCAACAGTGTCCCTGAGCTTTAGCAATACTCAGCAGCTGGACCCACAACAGCTACAGCAGAGGTCAGGAGCCATTCCTCAGCAGCAGCTTGTCCCCAGTCCTCAGCTTCAAGGGCAAATCACATCTTCACAAACAACAAACCAGCAGTCACTGAGAGAAGCAAGTGTGATATCGAGCCAGGTAATCATTTCTTTGAATAGAGAAGCATTTAGATGGAAAGTAAGACACTGAGCTGTTATTAAGCAAGCAAGTAAAACCATGTCAGTCCTGTAACTGTGCCTTTGCCTTCCCTTTCCTATTCTTCTGTATAAGGGCAGCCCATAAAAAGGGTCTCCCTACAGCATTTACCTTACCTTAAAGCCTTTTTTTAAGACTTTAGCCAGGAGGGTTACTTGAGCAACTGTTTCATCTAGAAAATGGAGCAGTGGGGCATGCAAAATGTGTAGGTGGCTTACTGTTCTTCAGAGGATCCTAAAAGAAACCTGACTGACCACACTGGAAACTTGAAATAGGGACACATCTCAGAATACTTGCTCCCCAAGTCCAGCTGGACACCACCAACACAACAAAGCCTGTCTGTCTGCTGTGGTGGCACACAGAATACATTGAGATTCATTTGAGACCCTCAGGCTGTGAACATTAACAGGTTCCTGCACAACAAAATGAACAGCCTGAGCAGTAACTGATGTCTGTGAAAGCTCTTAGGTTTGGCACCGTATTTTTTGTTCATACTGCTGCTTTCCCAGCATTTCCAGTGTTTGCTCTTCCACCCACCTGTTTTACCTCCCCTCACAGAAAACTGAGCTCTTGTTTCTGCTTCTTGATTGTGTGGCAAGCATTGCTGCATGATTGTCTTCAGAGCCTCCAGCTGCAGCTTTTCACCTCCTACATACCTGTGATATAGTGACTCTATTAGAGCAGAGAGTGTATCTGTGTCATAAATACAAGACCAGGGGCAAGGGGCAGAAACTGATGCACGGGAAGTTCCATCAGAATATTAGGAAGAACTTTGCCACTGTGCGAGTGACCGAGCACTGGAACAGGCTGCCCAGAGAGGATGTGGAGTCCCCCTCACTGGAGACATTCAAGAACCGTCTGGACACGGTGCTGTGTAATGTGCTCTGGGATGGCCCTGCCACATTTTTTTCTTTGATCTTTTCCTATCATGGGGCTTGGCGGCAGCTCCTCACGCTTAACTTTGCTCCTGCTTTCATGGGGGCTCGTCTGGGGAGGGTTTTCCCATTGCCCCGGTGCCGCGGGTTTGCCGGCCGGCAGGAGCGGGCCCGGGACAGCCGCGGGCATTACAGTCGTTCCGCCTACGGTGCCAGCAGCCGGGTGGCGGCACGGCCAGGCAGTGGTGCCGGGCTCGGGCTGTCTCTCCGCTCTCTCTTCTCTTGCAGGGCCCGAAGGCGGCGCGGAGCGCGGAGCTGGCGGCGGGCGGCGGCCGCGCCCCTCCCCGCACCGCGCCCGCGCCGTTCGCCGATGGCGGCG
>VZTR01020490.1:0-10060 GCA_013400775.1 Chaetops frenatus
TAGAGTTTGTAATAACGCAGGAGGAATCTCTTTTACCTTCTTATCTGTTCATGTGTTTTTTTTATATAAAAGGTTCTATCTTGTTTCAAGTTTGCTCTGTTAACACATCAATCGATAACCTAAGTAATACAGCTTTTCTTATACAAATTCAAACTGCAGAGGGTCTTACAAGGGATGCTTGAAGTTAGCACAGATTTTAGAGACAGAATAGCCTTCCATAGTGCACTAGACTGGAAACGAATAGTGCCAGGATTGGAACCAAAAGCACCTGCAGACCCTCTTTATTACATCTGTACTTCAGCATCCATCCTTCAGTTCCATAAACTGCTGCTTTGTGCATGTTTGAGTCTCAATATCTGATGGAAACCTCCCTGCATCTAAGAGCAGGATGCAAGCATTGTGTCAGTCCTAGAAATGTTTACAGTTGGAGTACCATTCTGTCCTCATTTTACTGATTTATATTAAATGTTAATCTTTTCCTGCTGCAAGGAAATGGTATGAAGAAAGAGCACTTGCCTCCCTATTAGGAGATAGTCCTGGCTAATGGAGCAGCATATTTGACTATTTTATAAATAATTTATGATACTCCTTAAAGCTTACCTGTGGGAAATATTCACTTTTTCAGTCTGCACACTAAAACTCACTCATTGTAACTGAGATGTAGTCATACTGTCCTGCCTTAAGACAGGAAAGCTTTTTCCTTTTTTCTTAAAATATAGTCAGTGCTGCTACTGAATGAGAATGCCCTGCAGCTGACCACAGGTCCCTCACAGCTGCTGAAGTAGCAAACCAGTTGTAATGTGAAACCTTGCTATCTATATCAGCAGAATAGAGAAAGACTGATGCCCCAAATTTAACAACTGAGCCTCAGACACCATAAAAAAATTAAGGGAGTTCTTAGACTAACGTTTTTAAAGAATCAAGGGGAAATAACACTCCTGTCAGCACTTTGAAAACAATCTTGAAATGGTCTATCTTGAAAAATTTACTGTGTCTAAATGGGTTACCTGAAGACATGCCCAGATAATTCATGTTTTGTAAAATGTTGGTTTTTAGCTTTCCAATGCAGCAGAAAATCAATATGCAAATTCTCAGTGACAACTAGACATAGTAGACATACAAAACTACACAGAAATGTGCTTTTTGTACTGTTCAGAAAAAAAGTTCTCTACATAATTAATCATGAAAGGATTTTTCACTGTAGACAAGCCACTATTGGGAAAAGGAAGACTTGCCTGTCTTTTCGTGCCTTTTTTTCAGGTTGTTTTTTTTAACCTTGAACAGAAAAATAAAATTCAGAGCTAAGGAGAAAACCAGAATTATAGTAAAGAATGGGTCAGAACTAAAGAGTGTATCCTGTATATATCAATATAAAAATTAAAACAGTGTACAAAGTTCATATATAAATGCAAACACTAAATACCCTAAGAGTGGATATTCTAGCAGACCAAATTCTATTAATGGCACCATAAAGAGGATAATGTCTATAAAAATAGTATTTTTGTAGTAGTGGTAGATGCTGGTTACAAGTCATCTGAATGAACAAGAAGGTCTCTTCCAGTGAGTACCCAAAAAGTTGTTAAACTTATTCTGAATATAAAAAAAAACCTGCAGTAAAAAAAGTATTTTCAAAATAACAAAAAAGCAAAGTACAAGCTTTTTTAAGTGATAGTATTTTCTACAAAAGNTTTTGCCATCCTTAGATAATCCTTATATTCATGTTACAGGAATCTTTAAGCAATAAGTAGATATACTGCCTGAAATGACAAGGAATTAGTTCAACTAAAAGTTAAATCACATCTTAAAATATTATCTTGCTTTTTTATTTTCTTGTGGGTTTTGTTTGTTTGTTTGTTTTTGTTGTTGTTTCTTTTTTTTGTTTTTAATTATTATTTCCACTTTTAAAGAAAAAACTTGCTCACCTCTTCTTTTTCAGAAAGAAAAATATGAAGTAAAGCCAGAATTCCTAATGTGGTAAATATTCAAAGCAGACAGCTTTTAATGAAAGAACCCTAAGAAAAATATGGAACAATAGATACACTATTGTAATTTATGAATAACTTACTTTGACAATGTTGACAGAAAAACTTGATTTTTCACCTCAGAATCAAATTTGTGTGTTCGCCTTTGACTTTAGAAAAACAAAAGTTACTATAAATATTTTCTCAGGTTAAAGAACAAGGAAATTTGCCTACTGATCTAAAAACTCTATTAAGTGTAAGGTGACTGTACTAATTTTATCAAAGTGTATGATATTTCTGAGTGTTTAGAAGAGTTCTGCCTTTATTCTTCTGTTTGTCCATGAAATTAAAAAGAAATGTAATGGCAAAGATTATTTTTACAGTAACAAATTATGGAGAGATCTACGTTTCAATCATTCCTGTTAAAAGGACAGAGCTCACAATATGAAAAGAAACTTTTTTTTAACTGAATTCATACATTCATCAGTTTTTTAGTTGGATTAATCAATAGATTATTTAGGCAAATGTAATATGAAATTCTTATCCACTGTTGTTTTTCAAGCTCCTTAAAAAAGTGATAAAACTAAGTTTTAAGGAAAGAGATTACTATTTGTTTGGGTTTTGTAGGAATATATTAACTATAAAATAATCTTTAAAGAGAATGTCTGAAAGCATGGTTCTTAAACATTCAAACTACTGACACTTAAACATAAATCTTCTACTACTTCATATAATTTTTTATACTGCAGCTTCACTTTCTTGATCTGTATTGAAGTAATTATTTAACAATACCTTATCTGTGCTGAACATTCCCTAAAGAATATTAACTCATTTTTAGACACAAAGAATACTTTTATAAGGATGAAACTATATTATTGTTCACAGTGCTGATGTGCTATACGTAATTTGGAAAATGATGTAGCTAATCCCCATTAATTGTATATTTTAAAAATTTCTCTTTCAGAAAACCAGAAATGAGAAAAATTTTCTGATGATTGAGTAAATGCACTTCTACTTGAAAGAAATTATTTCCCTGCTGTGGAAATACATCTTTCCTTTTCTACATGGCTCCTACAATGATTGCTGTGTTATGTAATACTTAAGCCCAAATAATTTATTGAAGTATTTGAACAAAAAATTAATTTATCTTTTGCAGAGCTGTGTCTACTCAGATCAGTCTAAAATAGAGGTGTTTTCTGGATGCCATTTGTGTCTAATTCATGCAGATATTATCAATCCGTATGTTTCTTAGGGGAAAAGTGAATTCTTAAAATCAGTTTAATATAATTTTCCTAGAGTAATATAGAGAGTGGTTTACAGAAAAAAATTATTTTACTTGAAGAGAATGTGTTTGAGGTCACATCAGTCCCAGATGTTGGAACAACATAAAAGCCATATGAAGTTGCAATTAAATTAGCTTTCTGGCTATGGCTCAATGCCAAAAGGGTACCCTGAAGCAAAAAAGCCCCAGTTAGTACCATTATACTTCCTTCNACACCAGATGCACAATTTCATCAGTTCCATATAGTCAACTACATGATCAGATCATATTGTGCAAATGTGTCACAGTGTAAGTAAAGACTACGAAGAGTGTGATAAAACCAGTAAGCAGTTCCTAGTGCCTGTAGGAAAAAGAAGATGTTTGATATCTCATCCACCAAAAACTTCCAGGGAAACTTAGGAACTCCACTAATCCTATATGGTAATAATTCATGAATTAAACAAACTGTTATTTTAGGGTGTCATTTAGTATGATGAAAATTGGAAATAAAGAACTTCTAGTCATTGCTCATTGAATTTCTACAATATCACTTATCCAGTGTTAATTCACTCTTAAGAATTGTAGTGTGCTATTTTCCTTCATCATTTATTCTCATCAATGAGCGTGTGATGGTTTGTGTATGGAATATAGGGAATGGTATTCAGATGCATAAGTGGAATTTTCTGAAGCTCTACACTGTCTTGCACATGAATAAAAAAAAATATAGTGACAATTTAATTTCTATACTACTACTCATAGAAAAGGAATTTAAGTTCATTACTTAAATATATGTGTGTAACTCTTGTTCCCTACTCTTTCCCTACACTCAGCAAAAATTAATACGGTCTGAAACACCTGTATAAAATGATTGACTGAAGGAAGAGGAGGGATCGAGAAAATTTCTAACATTTAGCTTAGTGATATTAAAACTGAAGTGACAACTAAAATAATTGCTATTGATAAACTCAATGAGAAAGAAACCACTAGGGAGGAACCTAAAGAATGTTGCTGGCATGATAAGTAACCAGTATAGATGGCCATAAAAAAGGATACCAATAAAAAGCTTAGACGTTTTTAGGGAGTGAATATGGTGTTGGTGTCTCTACATAGGATTGGGTGCACTTATTAAATGAATGCTTACCCAGAATATTAGGCAATTTCATTCAGTTATCCAGGTAACTTTTTTAGTTCCATTATCCCATTTCTATTCAAAATTATTTATCCACTGAAAGCTATGATTTTCTTGTGCTTTCCTTCCACTAGAAGAGTTTACATCAGCGGTCTGAAACTGGACAGTAGCAAACTCCATTTGCATGTAAGCAGAGGGTTGGTTTTGTATTAAAGACCACATCAGGACTCTTGAATATGGAGAGGTCATCCCTCCAAGAGTTTAGAGAATATAATCAGTTCTAATACACTAGGAAGCTAAGTATGGTGTCTGAGAGGATCATTGTCCCTAATGTAATTTGATAATATTATGTGCAGACCAGTTGTACCTTCTGATCCTATGACTTGAACTGGCATTGACTTGAACTATGGCATTTACACATTTAGTCCAAAGGAATTACAATCCTCTTTGCCAGAGAAACCTTGCTGATGTGTAATATTGTATACAAACCTGATCTCTTATTTTAAAACATTTTCTTGCTCTCACTTCTGTTAATTTTCAGTTAAATATTCTGAATTACACATCCATGTATTCCTTAAATGCTATGACAGTCTGACAGTCATGCCTTTGATAGAAAAACTCTAATGTCAATTTTGAGATAATCTTGCAGGTATAAAAATACATCCCTCTGCATCACAAATAAAGTGTCTGAGGTTAAATTAATCAATCCTGCAGATTTTTACACCTGCTTGATTTGAAGGTAATGATGTGCTTGCTGTCAGAATTCTCTAGTGAGGATGCATTTTCAGTTTTGAAAATCAGGAAATAAAGTTTGAAGTTTGTGAAAATGTCCAGAAGACCCTTTTGGTCTGTCTTGCTTTGTAAACAGGGTACCAACACAGTGCTGCTGTTGTACAACAGTGGTATCTGTTTTCAGCTGAACCTTGTGAAGTGAAACGTTTTACCAGCACGCTGCTTCTAGCACCGGTCTCTGCTCACAGAATGGATGCTTGTGGCTAATAAGCCTTTTTCATGCAGGTTGCAGATCTCCTACCTTCGACAGTTTCTAATATTATCTTTGTAAAAATGTTACATTTTTATGGGTTCATGAGCACAGTGCAACATCTAAGCTTTTGAATTGCTTAGCTATGCTTCTAATTCAGCTGGGATGTGGGATACAGCAGCTAATTGTGCCCCTCATTCTCTGCTTCTGGCCAAGGTTAAGTTGCTTATCAGTGGTCTGTTTTCATGTCTTTCAGTTCACAGTTTTTACTGGGATAATAACACTCATCTTTTGGAAGACTAAACAAGAAGGCTTAATTTATTATGAAAGTTTGCACAAGAAAAAGAATTATGTTACTTTACTGTAAAAATGCAGAATTGTTATTTCCTTTCATGTTTCTCTTATTTATGCTTAAGTTTGTAGAATGCTCCCCCATTTTAGTATTTTGTAAAGTTATATATAAAATACTTGCTTTTTAAACCTTTATTCTTTAGAATGCAACTGATCAATAGCATTTAATTTAAGAAAGTGGCTTGAAGATTTTTCAGAAATTAGGCTTGTTTAGAAAATGTCTTTAAAATTTTCTTTTTGTTGCTAGCTGCATAATTTCGATGAGAAACTAGATCTAGATTGTGTTCATAGATTAGGATTTTGCAGTTTAAATAATATTCTTATGTGTATTTGGGCTTCTATAAGTACAGGAATTTTTTTTTACTTTATAAGCATATCAAACCCCTGAAAAGCCAGACTATAGATAACATAGCAGAAGGAAGAGGGTCAAAATAAGCCTCTCGTGCACCTGAATTTACTGGCCTGTTGTACTGAAGTTGAAGCTAGAATGGAATTTACACGTTATGAAAATACTTGAGATTACTAAATCTGTACCAATATTTAAGTTGTATTGAAGTGTTCCTCTTCCATCTTTAGCGTTCTTTTGCCAGTGTGGGCATGCACAGAGAGGATATGCATGAACATTCTGCTCTTCCTGAGGATACAGCAAAATCAACCCCTCAGTAACTTGTCATTGAGGCAAAGTTGATATACAACTGTCCCAAGTTATGTGTTTTCTGGAAAACCAATTTCATGCATGGTGGAGCTCTAATCCCAACACTGAGTTTTGAACCCTTTGCTTCTGTTTGTATCAGGACTAATCTAACTTCTGATTACTATTATAGGACTTGATATTGCTTGACTAATTGGCAATATTTTGGGGAGAAAGTCAAATGTATCAACACTTTTGTTTAGCTCTTGATAAGGGTATTCTTTTCCAAAGCTTTATTGAAAGTTAAATTCTATATTGAATTTTAAGGTTTGAGTTTGGAAAACGTTGGGTTTTTTCAAGAGGCATCTCTGAAATTAAACTTGACAGTAGCAAGAAAAAAAACCAACAACAAACTTACTATTATTTATGAAAGTATCAATGGCAAGTTACTGGCACAATGGGTACTAGAGCTAAATTGTTTCCATTTTTTCCAGAATTCCATTTGTGTGTCTTTTTAAGCTGGTTTCATTGAGGAAGGATGGCCTAGATGGAGGTGACTTACTGTGTAACAGACAGAAGACCGTAGAAGGGACTTGCTTTGAAAATTCCCGTGCACTGCTAGGTTTTTAATTAACTGTATCTGAACAAAGTTTGAGTGAAACAAAACATATAAGTGATGCTCTAGTGGTGTTCATTTTCATATTTTTGGAAAAAAAAGGACCAGATTCTCTTTTAGAGAAAAAGCTTACTTGGTACCTTAACTGTGATATATTATATCTTCAGTAGTTTACTTTTCTTGTAACTTTAAATAGAGAAAATTAATATTTTAGGCCATTAAAGATATTTAATACCTCTAACATTCTTGCAAGGTAATAAATGTTGAAATCAGAGCTCTCTGTCTGCATTCTTTTCCTAGTCTTCATTTGGATATTATTAAATATCTTGGGAAATCTGCCACTGCCTACTCACTGCCACATTAGCAGATATTTTCTTTTTCACACCCTCTCATTAAAAAATGGACATTTACATTTTAATGAAGTGACACCCTGGCACAGGCAGAATCTTTCATCAATGTTTTGTGTGTGTGTAGCTGGGAGGGAGTTGTGATCCCAGAGAATGTCTCAACAGTTACTTGGTGACTTATGAATGCTTTTAATGGATAAATCTTGTACAAAAAGAAGTGTCAGAAGAAGAATGCAAGTTAGAAATATTAAGCATTTTGTCTGAAACTAGTTGACCCCCTATATATATCCCTATATCTATTGGAATGGATTCCTCATGATTTTCTTCTGGTTCTGTGGGTGAGGGTGAGGTAAAAGATACAAATTCTGTCTGCTTATTATTAGGTTTTATGCTAAGTAGTTTGAAGTAGCAAGAAACATTTCTTTCCTGTTAAAAGAAAAGAAGATCAACAAGATAGTAGAAATGATCAATTTCTCTCAGCAAATCTTTTCCCCTCAGCAAGACCTGACAATGAAGATTTTTTTTTTCCGGTGTTTTTTGGCTGGTATTTTTTGAAGTATAAACCTACACTTCTTGCTGCAGCTTCCAGTGGTGTAAGGGTTCAGTCTTCCTTTAAGGCAGTCTGGTGCTGAGATCCAGACCCGAACTTGACTTTAAACAATGTGACTTTAATATGCTAAATGACAAATTCCTTTGCCTGCACTAAGTATCTATTATTGTGTTTTGGCTTGAGTCAAAAACATTAGAAACAATGTCAAGGAAAAGGAGTGTATGTTGTGTCTGGAAGAATGACACAGAAAATCAGTAGAGGTGCTTCTTCAGTGTGGGGTTTGTACATTAAAAATATCTTACTGGGCTATCCTGGTTTAACTTCAGTCAGTCCTATGTCAACCACAGAATAAAAGAATGGCTGGGGCTAGGAGGGACTTCTGGAATTCGTGTAGTCCAACCCCCCTGAAGATTGCATAGGGTCACATACAGGTGAGTTTCAAATATCTCCAGAGAAGGAAAATCCATTACTTCTTCGTGCAGCCTTTCAATCCTTTGGGGCCTGTGAAAGCTTAAAATTTTCTGACCAAATGACACAAGGACAGGAAAATACCTGTGAAATCTGGACAAAACACTTTAGAGCTAAGTTTCAAATTTTAAAATTAGTTGAGCTCCTAATTTTTATGGAGGAGTCACTAGGTTCTTAGAGGTGTGTTCTAGTCTGCAGCTGACACAGCTACTGGGGTTGTTGAAATGTTCTTCACTCATTTAGTACTCTTATACAACCTTGAGAGTACTCATACATCTTTTTGTGTGTGTTAGAAAATTTGTTTTAATGATTTTCAAGTTAAGGATTGGAGTTGAGATAATTTGAAGCAATTTTCCTGGTATTTGTTTGAAATTATATAAAGAATTAACTTTGCCATACAGACTTGAAAAAAAAATGAAATTGGAAGAATATATATATTGAAGAGATTTACACTTTCATTTCTGATGCTGATTTCAATGGTCAAGATGATGGTTCCTTGTGTGGTCTGCATCCTGTTAGTGTATCTGACTTTTGTCAGCTTTTCTAGACTAGCTCTAACTCCAGGTAAAGATATTGCTAAGCATAAAAATGCTTAATTGTTTGTATCTGATTTTTGAGATCTACCTAATTCATGTTAGTCCTTAGCAATTACAAAGATAGAATTACTGCTTAATTCATTGCCATTGAAGACATTTAACCAAATGTTCATAAAAAGTAGCTGGGAATTTAAATAGGAAGTGTAACACTTTATTGTGTAATTCAGCTGAATCAGAAATTTTAGGATGATTTACAGCTCCAGGGTATTTAGTTAGTCTCATTACTATCATATTTGAATGGCCTTTTAAAGTAATAGGAGTGGAAATACAGCAATTAATTGTTCCAGTGCAGCAAAATGTGTATGAAAAAGTCACCGAATTTCTTTACTCATGCACATACTCTTTGAAATGGTCCTTTAAGTTATTCTTTCATTTTCCAAATTACATTAACTTTATAGCTTTTTTTTAATATGGTCAGAGACAATTAATATTCTAGCTTATTTCACGTGTAGCAGTACAGTATATATAGCAATATATATAGCAGCAGTACACTAATTAGTCTGAACATTACCAGAATTTAGACGTGATCCTATTGTTTCATATACTTTTTCCTAAGAAATGCACTTATTCTGAGTGAACCACTAGGGTCCCATACTGGCTTTATTTTTTCTACTGTCAGAAATACCATTAGTCCAATGTCAAAAGAAGAAACAGTCAAAATAGGCTGTAATTTACTTCTATATGCTGCAGTAGGAGTTGGGTAGCACTGAGTTATCCTAGATTTTACCTTCAGTCAGCACAGTATCCTTTGGGAATGAAAACTTTTGAAAGCATAAAATTAAAGACCATTACAGATTAAACATTTTTTTCAGTATGATGCATAATTTCAAAGGATCCACTTGGATCCTTTCTGTTTCAATCTCCCCATGCACAAATAATTACTATGAAAAAAATAAAACATAGTTAGAATCCTCTACCATGAAAAGACATTCACTTTGTTTCTTTATTTAATTGAGTCAAATGTTAGTATTGTAAATTCATTTGAAGAGAAATTTTCAGGTGCTTTAGATGGCCAGCTACTTGGAAAGACAATAAATGAAAATTTATTTTCATGAATAAATTTATTTGTTATTAATTACAATAATGAATTAATAAATTTCATTAATAAGTTAATGAAAATCACTTCATTAACTGCCTGCCTTGAAAAAAATATTTCCTGAATGATTAC
>VZTR01020491.1:10462-30165 GCA_013400775.1 Chaetops frenatus
CAAATACACCATCTCATAGTTACCACTTCCAAAAATTTCAGTGGGAAGAGCAGTGCATGAAGTCTGTGCCCTGCTCTGTTCCTGTGCAGTAGGACAGGAATCAAGGAACTCACCTAAGCTAAGCTTGAGGTCTCAGTCAGGATTAGCCAGAAACTAACATTTGCCACAACAACCTTTTGAGCCTGCTCAAGGCCTGGATTGCTAAAGTAATTGCAATTTTGTGCCAGCTTGGTGTTTCTGGAGGAAATGTAATTTTCAGACATCAGAAGCCAATAGGGTAAGAATCCTTTATACCAGTGGGATGGATAAAACTTTACTTAGATTAGGAAGAGAACATAAATTGGTGTGCAAGTGACCCATCGCTGAGTACTTAAAAAAAAGTAGAAACTTGTTCTCCACAAGTATGAGGTGAGAAGAATCTGCTGGAACCACACAGAGACTCCAGAACTTAAACTGACTTTGCAGCTGTTTAGGATGGTTATCACTGGAGTTTACTGGGCCTGAGGGGACACACACAAAAGAGCAATTTCTACTCATCCACATTTCCCAGAATGTTAAACTTCAAAAAGGTAAGGGCTCTAAAAACTTTGAATACCCTCATCTGCCTGTGTCTGATCACCCTGACACCCACACTTGCTTAATGTCAGGATATCTGGTTTCAGGAGAGAACAGTATCCTCTGAATCTGAAGTTATGACCTAAATTTCTAATAACTTATCTCCTCTCAGGAACTCCAACTGCTGTTTTTTCAGAACACATTTTTCATTCTACTAATATGGACAGTGCAGCATTGCAACAGTAAACCATGTTTTAAACCTTAAGTAAATAACCTAATAAAAAACAGAATTAAAATGTTAAAAGAACAGAAAATGCATACCTTTGGAAAATCAGAAATTACTCCATAGAAATTCACATTGTAGAGAATGTTTTCCTTTCCCTAAAAAAAATTTAAAAAGAAAAGCCTTAATTGTGCATATTCATATTTAATTACCTAATAAAATCACAGTAAACTACTTCAAGACCTTCTTTTTCCTCCAGAAATAATTTCTCCTTATGGATCAGAATATTTACACTATAGCAAACAAATACTGTGTGCTCAGTGAGTTTTTGCTTGAAGTTCATTTTATTTTGAAATTCCTGTTATTTAAGCAGAAGTGTCATAGCTGTAGGTGAAACAAACACATGGTACCCATTCTTCCAAGCATTTAAAACTAGAAAGCAACACAATGGAGACCAAGGATGGAGCTGTGTGTCAGGAGAAGGGAAAAGAAAGTATTTTATTTTGAGATATATAACCAGGTCTCTTTAACATCCCAGCTCTGGGTAAAAGGTAAATTATGCCATTGTTATTAGTGCTAAAATATATTTGCTCTACTGATTTTGCCAACACTTTAGAAGGATGAAAACATCCACTTATTTTGTCTTTCCCTATCTTTGGAGGGGAAGGGGCAGCACAGGGGCATCCAACTCTTTTTTAACTCTGAGCAGTAAAAGTGGGCAGGGCTGCTTTGGTGGTGTTGCTTTTCACCCCTCTTTTTTTCAAATGCACAAAGCCAATTGATTTCCATCTGTAAGCTGTAAGTATGAGACCTTAAAATGGACATGAGCACAACAGCCCCTCAGCAAGCAAAGCAGCAGGTTTACAGAAACAGGAATGAAAATGACAAAAGAGTGCTCAAAAATGAAGTCAAATCCAAATTCAGATTAGAAATCTGTGTTTTATAAGAGACAATATTTTATAAGAAGAAAAGAACAAGTGTCTTCAGCATTATTGAAAATAATATGAAATTGACTGTTGCTTTTTCAAATGAATTTCTATCAACAGCTCCTGTACATTAGAAGCTCCCATCAAGCTTCCCATTTTCTCTCCCATCAAGCTTCATCTTTCTTCCTTTATAGAAAAATTAATTGAAGCCTAAAGTTGAGCACATCTCAATATGCACTAGGTGCGTACGCAGAATTAAATTTGACCAGATACTATTCAGTTTTATGAAGTTTAAGTTTTATGAGAAGAAGGGAAAAAAAAATCTCAGTGTTAGAAACAGATTGTAGAAAACAAGTGCTTCAGCCAAGGGAAGCCAGAGCATGTTGTGGGTCTAGCATTTGCTTTGAGAACTCATGGGACATAAAACACCTCGAGTATGAGACCAGAGGGACTGAGAACCACAGCAATCACAATTACAGCAACGAGGGCAGTTAAAATAGTTTCCTCTTCTGTTGAATCCACCCAAAGTGGTGAAAAATGTCTGTTAAAAAGAAGTTGTTCCAAATAATAAATAGCAATGCTGAGAGGATGATGGCTACATACTTTGTTCTTATTAAATATTGACAGCACACTCTTCTAGTAAGAGACTACACAGTAATTTCAAATATTTTTTAAATTATTTTTTCAATGCCTCAAACTCTCTCATTCTGCTGGTGCACTTTCAAACTGACCTCAGCAGCTCAAAATTACATGACAAGATATCACTGGGTGTCCAGGGCTTCTCAGTTTCACAGAAAAGCATCCTTACACTTACTTCTGGGTCAACTAGAGCCAACTTCATGCTAAAATAAACCCCCTGCTCCAAACACATCTGTGTTGGGAAAACAAAGACAAGACAAGAATATTTTCAAGCGTGCAAACTACCCTGTTAGTCTGCAATAAGAGATACACCTCAGGCATTTTTGTTCCCTTGCAGATTGCAGTCACATTTCAACATGGTTACATCAGCGTCGGATCCAGCCCAGCTCCACTGGAATCAGGAGCATCTCACCATCCCTAATGCACATACGAGAAACAGAACCTGCTTCCCAACTGGTTTTAATCATCTACAGCTTTCTGGGCAGAATTGCCACTGGGCCCTGAAATTTCTCATGTTCCATGTAAACACATGAGTACAATCTCTTAAATGTAATGAAGAAAATCAGTTTCTTTCTAGTTATGCAAATACCAAAAATATCTCTCTCTGTTTTCACCAGTTAAGTATTTCTTCAGAAGCTTGTTTGTGTCCAAAATCTCCAGTGGCCCTTTCAGTGAGACTGTAAATTCTTTGAGGGAAACAGTTATAGCCAGAGTGAAGCCTCACAGAAACACTGAGCAGTTTGTAATTCACAGTAACAGAACAACTGATGCAGGAATGGACAACGGCTGCAGCCTCAGGTTTGCCCTTCATTCCAGAGCTAGGTGTAAAGGCTAAAATACAAAAACCCTACCATTTTCGTTTTTCTCACGTTCTAAAGAAAAAGAAAATTTAAAATAAAGTGAACAAGCTGGTCTCAAGTACCTCAATGCCTGTTTTGTTTGTTTGTTTGTTTTTTAAAGGATCTTCAATTTGATGTTCTTCACTTCCTGAACACCTAACCAGATATCACAGGATTTCAGCTGCACCTGAACACTAAGGCAAGTGTAGAAGTATCAGATTCTGATGTGCCCAGTGTTCATTCTGGCCTCAACACATATTTCTTCACCACTGTTCAGTAAAGCACAATGTGTTTCTTCACTTGGCACCTGACCTTTCCCTGTCACCTTAAATACATCCCATGGGTTTCGTCTCTCTTCATGACTTAACCCCCTTATAACCTACAAGGAAAAGACTTTTGCAAAAGACCCAGCTAAATCATAATGATCCTTCAAAAGGATGGACAACCCTCATCAAGACTCTGACCTTGTCAACAAATTATTTTCTTCTATTTTTATTTTCAAGCAGAAGACAAGTTTTCATCCACAGGGATCTAGCATTCAGGGGTTTTTTTCACTTGTCACTCTGAACTGTCCAGAGAGAATGACCTGACAGAAGCACAGACTTGTGCAAGTCTATGACTTTCCCACTGATGGACACTTGGTTACAGATAATCACAGCTTCTTCAGTTCCCCAGAGTATAACTTTAGAATTCCAATAAGGACCTTTTGCCTCATTCTAATGAAAAGCGAAGTACAAGTACCCAATTTAGAAAAGACCATTAGAGTCTTAATTTAAACATGGTAATTTTAGTCTGTCAATATACTGAAATGATCATTACCTACCAAACCTTCACTCATTTTGTGCCAAAAAGGAATTTCAACCATAGCTCATTAGTTAATTTTAGACACACAACTGTTAACATTTTTCAGACATTAATTGCCTGTATATTCCTAATCTCGATGTGTAGTGTCTAAAAAGGTCCTTTCCTTCTTCGTAATTTTTTTTCCAGGATCTAGGAGTAAGGGAAAAAAAAAAACCCAAAGCAACAGAAGAGGCAAACGCACAAGGCAAAAGGAAAACCTGGAAAAATTCCCTGTCATTCTCACACCTGGGGGCAGGAAACCATACTGAGCAATGTGGTGTCAGCACCCTGCCTCCCACCAGGGCCAGGCTGTTCCAGCAAGGGCCTCGCTGCCACACTGCTCACTCTCGGGTGAGGTTCCTGAGCAAGCCCAGCTCCTTCCTGGAGTGGAGCCCTGCCAGGGACATCAGTCTGTTGCTGCTGACACACTCCACACATAATTCGGTGGCTTCCTGCTCGAGGCATTACATAATTTGAGCCTCTGGCATATCTTTCTGGAACATTTTGTGTACTCACCCACAGGATCAGCAGCATCTTCAGCAACCAGATAGCTCTGCACCTTTTCTGCACTGACTCTGACCTGGATGGCACTGACTACAGGCCCAGGTGGCTGTTTATCCCAAGGAAATAAAAATCTGACAGTGTGACTCTCTAAACAGACAAAAGAAGCAGGTAACCACACAGTTAAACACAATTAATAGTCACAGGAATGCCGTGATAGAAATCACTTTCATAAACTACAGAATTCTATCAAGGGCTGTTGCATTCAGCTTCACTAAGTCAGAAACTTATTAATCAAAGACAGCACACAGCCTCCTGCTAGTACCAGACACAACCCACCCTTAAGTCCTAATCTGCCTCCAGCCATGAAATCATGAGTCAAGAGAGTTCTTGACTCAGGATCAATGTGCATATAACTAAATTGAGAGGTAAAATCACTCCTTAATGTTTGCAAAGCAAGATCAGGACATTGCCCTCCTGAAACAGGCAGACTGTTTCCACAGAGAAGTCAAATGTTTGGAGCCCAGAGATTCTATTTCATGAAAAGCATAGCAATTGATAATAAAGTACACCCTCCAGAATGATTTGCAGATAATAGAATCTTTTAGACCTTTTTCTACAGAGAATGAGTTATATTTATGTGATAAACACCACATAATTTAGGACAAGCAATACACAACAGCAGCATTTGTGCAATATAGAACAGTTACTACAAACTTATCAGTATGCAAATGTAATAGCACTAAGAAACACAATCTGCAATTTGACTCAAGAGAATTTCAGTGTGTCTTGGATGCAATTATATACTATCCTACAGCTCCTGCAGAGGATTTTACCTATGGTTTAGGAAAGCTTTTTGGTTTGGGTTTTCTTTTTTCTTTTGGATTTTTTTGGGGTTTTGTTGGGGTTTGTTTTGTTTNAGTAATTCTCTGGAACCAAAATCATCATGCTGCAGTTTAAGAGGTTTTCAATCTCTGAAATTACTCACTGCTGATGAAAGCATTAACAAGCCAAGACTTCATTTACAGCATTACAAAGAATCCAGGTCAATTATGGGTAAATGCTTTTACTCTGCTTGGGCCAATGAAATTAATTATTATCATAAAAACCTGCACTCCAACCAAAAGTAAAGTTAAGGGTGTCTCACCATCATTCAAAGAGAACAGAAAGGAAAGAGCAATCCTAGACTCCAACATGGAAACCAAGCAGCTATGCAGGCACTGGGGAATGTGCAGTAGGTGAAAAGATAGGAAGAGGATGGATACTCCTTTCAGACCAGCAAGCCAGCAGCTGCCAGCACTTCATATCACTGAGATAAAATCTAATGTCTCCAGGGAAAGCTCAGCTTCATCACATAAATCCTACTGCAGCCTAATCATTCTTTTTGGGATGTACTCTGTGTTCCAGAAACTGGGAGCCTGCTCCTTGCCAATCTCGCTCTGAAATGTAGGCCAGCAGCTCTAACGTAGCATGTTGTGATCCGTGCTTTTATTATCCCAATCCCCCACAACAGCAAGAGAAAGGGATTAAGCAGCATTACTTTTCCCCCTGAATGTTTACTGAGATAATTACATACCATACTATAATACAAGATTATTTTGCACAGTGCAAAATAACACAGAATGGGTTTGTCATTTTATGGAAACCTCCTGGTCCCATCACTCCTGGGAGAGCAGGTGGCTGATCACATCGGGCATGTTCCTCCAGGAAAGTTTAACAGCAAACTCTTCCAAAGGTACCAAAGAGATGCACTCAGCTTCTTCAAACAATCCCTTTTTTTGGGCAATCATATTTTTAAAATTATTCCATAAAACATTATTAATATCTTCAGCCATCTGTGTTTCTAGAGAACACTCCTTTCCATCCTCTTTCCTTCCTACTGGGCTGCATAGTAGATTTTTTTTTTTGTTTACAACCACTTTCATGCCAGCAGATGTTACACCACACAAAACCGCTTTACTGCAAGTTCAAGAAGAAAGTGGCGGGAAGAAGTTTACATAACCAGACATCAACAAAAGCGAGAAAGCCTGGCAAACCACAGGCCGCAGTCATTTAATTCACACAAATCTCTATTCCCCTTTCTCATTCTGCTTTCCAATTTGTTTCAATTCCATAGGAGGCTCTCACTGGTAGTCACTCCATAGCGCATTGCAAGGTTTAAATGCCAGCAGCTTTTCTTGTCTTGACAAAATGTACAGAGCTGAAATTTAATTACAACTGGCTCAAACGCACTTTTGTTTTCCTTCTACCCACCTGGAACACATAGCCCGTTTAAAGTAAACATGTTTAGTCACTGGATAATGTGAAGTATAAAAGAAAAGTTACGCTAATAAACAGAGATACATTTCCAAACAATTTTGATTTCTTATTGCTGAACCTGGCTGCAACCAGCTAGCTGAAAGTGGCATTACAGTGATGGAAATAGCGTGGTATTTCAATGTAAGAAAGTAAACATATTCTCCCAGATACTAGCACAGGAGTTGAAATCCACCCAAGAAAACCATTTGCATTATCGGTGTGCATTATTCTACCCTAACGTTTTGACACTGAGTTTAAACATTAAACTGGAAGTACAATGCCTCTTTTTTAAACTAATGCAAATTCTTGGGGCAAAATCTGATATGGCCAGCCAGATTTCCTGAGTGCTAGTTTCTCCCAAGTAAAAAAAGGAAAAAAAAAAAAAAAAAGGGGAGATATCAGTTTAATTTTGATTTGTCCAGTAAACAGATCAAAGCATTGCAGCTCTGCAGTGGAGGTTTACAAAGCATCATTGTGCAAACATCCTGGGCCTGATGCTGCTGGCTGCACTGAAGCAAATATCATCTGGTGGCAGCCAGTGCTGCTTTGTGCTACATTGTCCAATGCAAAAATTTACACTTTAAAGGGAAGTAAAAATCTTTGAAGTCCCACTTGATCAAAAATTATTAAAACATGCAGCTTGAATTTTTAGGCTGATCTTCACCACATGTAGCTGGAAATGTTTCACACTTCTATTCTGTTGCTTATATACCAAAAACTGAGTTCAGCTTTAGGCTCCTCCTATTCCAGTGCAATAAATTCTTTGGGTGAAGGAGCATTTTTAACAAATATGTACAACGCCTAAGAAAGAGATTCCGGAACGACTATTAGATCAGTGAGAGCTGCAAGACTGGAAAGTGTAAATAATTTTTAGCATAGCTGAAACATCTTTCCAGATCTATGCTTTGTAAGATTGCAGTTTCTGCCCAGCCTCTTCCATTTCTTTTCTCATCCAACTGTGCAGTTGAGCTTGTTCAGGGTTTGTTGTTTGGTGCCTTTCACACAACACAAAGAAAGAAGGAGGAAACAGAAATTACACAACCCATATAAATTAGTTTTAAAACCTTCTGCGGTAGGCCCGAGGTCCACAGCAACTCTGATTCTTAGCAAAAGAAAACTCCTTTTTATACATACATATGGTTTTCACTTGAATGTCCCTTTAAACCAGCTTTGCTGATTCAGGCTATGTCCATACCACTGCCAAAGGAATAAAACAAAAGAGGAAAGGCATTCCTGAATTCTGTTCTGACTTAAAAGATTTACACAAGGAATCCTCAACCTGAGAAACAACACCAAGAAGCTCATTTTCATTTCTATTGCAAGACTGCTGTCAATGTCCATATGCAAAAAGACTGCTTGATAAATATCCTATAACAGACTGTGCTTCTAAAACTGAAACTTTGCTCTTTCTGGGCTACAAATCAAAAGTGGATCTGTTGCATAACAAAAGTATAAAAGATAATGGCGTCTAATATTGCATGACACATCAGTGTGAGCAGTGTAAGCAATGCCTTGCTCCATACATTAATCTGCACCCCTGGGAGTCTGTCCTGGTAGAGCATGTCCATGTCCCTGATTTGCTATATTTTGATTTCCAAGTCAAGGTCAAGAAGTAATTTACCAGGATCCCTGTAGCTAACACACATGGGCTGCAGGCTTTGGGGAAGTCATCTTGCTGTGCTGAAAAAGGTCTCAACAATTCGAATACAAAGAGGTGAAACCATCTAGAAGCTTCTTTATATCGTTAGGTACTTCAGCACGTTGAACTGAGCAACATGGATGCCATTTCTTTTTAACCTGCATATATCAATTTTGTATATATATTTATATATATTCTAATTAAAAACGCCGTGTTGCAGTGTATCCTCTCATCTGAGGTATCAGCAAGTGGGCACCAATGAGGTTAAATTAAAAATAACAAAGACTGCATTGTAATAAATAAATAAAATAAATAATGCAAGGAGAGTCCCTGCCCCAGAAACCTTGCAATTTAGGCCATGAACAACGAATCCTTAAGGGATCATACCAAACCTACCTAACATTCCTGAACTGACATTTACATTGTGCTGTACTGCAGTTCGTACTTTCAGGGCTGGAACTGTGCACTTGTTCTGATGTGCACTGCCGAATTCTGCTCTGGATATCATGGTTCACAATACAATGAGCCTTCACATTGGGCATTATCATGACAGTTAAGATAGATACTGAAAAAACACCTAATCAGAACACTGTGGGTAAGGGTGTGTGTCTTACTGTATTTAACCCAAGTCCTGCTTTAGAACAAAGAAATCTAATTTTTAAAGTGCACCACAACCTGCCATGCCCATGCCCAAAAGACATGGGGAGAGGGAAAGGAGACTAGGTGGTGGAAATACCAAAACAATACCAAGAAACAAATAAAGAGCTTTCAGGCTGGGCCCCTCTCCTCCTGGGTCAAAGGGTTACATGTTCTAACCCAGGAATATTGCTATTCCTCCTACAGGACCAAATGTGTCCTAATAGCCACTCCTTGCTCTGCTGAAATTAAGCTAAAAATTAGTTTTAAAATTATATCAGTCTTAGCATGGTCATCTAAAATTCTAGCAGTCTCTCTCCATCCTGAAAAAGTGAAGTCTTTTGACATCTGATCTTACAAAGAAGAAGGCTTGAAGCCAACTTTGTGAGTGTACACTTTGCTTTGGAAGGAAAAAATGGAGCCTCATTGGACGTGTAGCCCATAGGGAACAAATAAAGTTCTGAAGTCAAATTAGCTATTTCACCTACAAAAACTACAGACTGATTTAATTAACCTCCTGCTCTGAAGGGCTGGGTTTGTGTACCTGCAGTGTGCTGTACTCAAGTTAGTTTTATTCCTCAGACATGGCATACCCCCCCTGCCAAGTCCTGATATGATTTGGATTCTCGTTACCTTTCTTTTGTCAGGTCAAATTTCAAGATTAAAAAATAAATAATAAAAAAACCCACTGACAAACAATAAAGGATAAGCTATTATCTATCAGATAGGATACCTTTTTTCCCATTATTTTCCCTTTGAAAGGGGAAAGGAATGAAGCATTAAGTGGACAAACACCATTTTGGCCTATGAATCATCCCTGATAAAACTGCAGATGCACAGACCCAGTCACAACAGCATTACAGTAAGAGAGAGCAGATAAATTTCAACAGCTAACCAAAAGGCCCCTCAGATGAGGCACGATGATTTTGAATTGAATATTGAGATGCAAGGCTCAAACAGACTCAAGTTACTTGCTTGCAACACCCACGTTCTGTCAATAGACAGTGCTGAAAAGGAAGAGCCAAATCTTGTTAAAATTATGTTTCAGTCACTAAGAGAAGTGCTAATTACCAGCTGGACTGAAGACCACTGAAATAAGCAAAACATTCCCTGCCAAAGCCCGTTAGACAACATTCTTTAATTTCTAAATCCCAAGATGTGATGATAACAGGAAGAGATGGAAGGAAGAAAAGGATTAATCCACTTTCATTCATGTTTAAATAAGACTTCCTTTAAATGACTCAAAATAAACTAATTCTGTGAAAATTAAATAATTCAAAACTAAACGCACAAAAAGACTTGGAAAAAACGTCTCATATCTTGTACTATTATTGTCTTCTGTAAAAAAAGCAATTCCATTTAAAAATAAGAGAATGAAAATACCCAGCAAACATTTTGACACTAAACTACAGCAGGATAGAGCCAATTCCTTAAAACCAAATAATGTAACTGTTAACAAAGCAATGCAGCTTCCTCTGCCATATCTACCTCTGAGTATCAAAAACTGTTTTCCAGTTTTCAAAAGCCTCAAAGCCACATTGCTCAGCACCTGAATCATGGAAAACCACTCACACAATCAATCATGTGATGATTCAAAATTACCTGAAAAAGTACCTGCATGTTTTTCCACATAATTTCAGATCAATTCAATTGATGTTTTTAACGTGCCAGATACCTGAGAGCTGCACTTAGATCTTTGTTTTCACAATATTATTATTATTCAGTCGTTCCACTATGGGGAGGGGAGGTGGTTATTCCAGAGTAAAGTGAGCAGTGTCTTTTCAAGAGTAAATTAAAAATTAAAGCAGGATGAGATCAGGGAAGATTACTAGGCATTGTTTATAAACTGAGCATAACTAAATCAAAGGTATATAAATCAGAGCATGTATTTCTTGGCAGATTGATTCAGTTTTGAAAACTGAAGTGTCACAGGCTTCACTAAAAAAAAATATCCCCAGCAACAAAACTCACTTTTTTTTCAGAAATAACCTACTCCATGCCAATTCACAGCTACTCCTGTAAAGTACTGCTTTCACCTCAAGTGTTTTAAAATACAAGAAGCATTTACAAAATAAATACATGTGTTTGTAGAGCAAAGAATTACTACTGCAAACATATACTTTTGATTTCCCCACATCTGAAAATGCAGTTAGGTTACATGTAGTTCATCACGGGGAAACTGTAACAAACAAAACAAACAAAAAAAATCATTACAAAACAAAAAAATCATTACAAATCAGAAGAACAAAGTTTCTTAAGTCTTTTAAAAAAAAGGGAAAAAAAACCCACCAAAAAATGTCCCCCAAAACCCTGAATAAATCAACTGGTAGACTGTCACTGTGGCCAAAACCCAAAAGATCATCTTTTTTTCTGAGACTGCAATTCAAATAATTAGCACTGAAAATGAAGATGCTGCTGAGAATGTTAAGGTTTTTTATGTGATTTGGACTACCAATTAAAGGTCTAAGCAAGCTGTGATTCCTCTATCCACACAGGGACCACAGCTGAGCAGTACAAACTTCATTAGTAAGAATTCTTCCAAATGAACTCAACCAGACCAGCAGAGCTGAAGATTTATCCCTTCCATACCCAGCAAACAGAATCGTGCAATGGGAACAACACCCAGCATTTCCCCACAGTAACGATCACCCAGCTCTCTAGGGAAATAAAAGCAAAATGCAGAGGACTGGTCCTGCTGTTAACCCTTTCCAATCCCTCCAAGGCTCTGTGCACCTTCACTCCCTGCTGGATCCACACGTCTCTGTGACCACCAGCAGCAGCTGTGGTCACAGGAGTGCCATTTGTTCTCTCCCCCAAGCACACAATCCATGCATCCATCCGCAACAGCACCAACACAGGTCACAGAGCCCACCAGCACCACACCAATTTAGTGACTCTCCCTGTGGCAAGGCCACATGATTCTTCCAAGGTGTCAGTCTTCATTAATTCCACAGGGAAAAGATGGTATTATTCCCATAAAAGCAATGCAAATACTTCTGTTACCTGATGCAAAGATTAATTTAAGACGTTTTCTTGTATAAAGACACACAGATGAAATGGCACACCAACTATTTTTATATGGCTTCTCTAGTTAAGCTCAGGCTCTCATTAGGATATCTCAAAGGAAACCATTCTACCAATATCTGTTTTCCAGGCTTGGCACATATGCCAATTCCAGCACTTTCTCAGTTTGTAAAGAAAAGCAAACAAAAAAAATTGAAAGCATGCAGAGCCAAACATATACAATACTTTAGGATGTATCCAAGTAGACAGGAATCTGCTTGAGAAAAGCAGAAATATACCAGTGATGTGTGAATGCAGGGAAGCAGCAACCTGTACAACTAAAAAAAACTTTGCCCAGTTTGTCCTCACCTGGGCCAAGGTCTTCTCAGAAGTTATTTCTCTTCTCAGCCACCTGGTACAGTCACAGGTCATCAAAAACCTACTCTGTATTTCATAGCCAAAACCGAGAGCATCAGCAAAAAGAACAGCCAGACTCTGCTACATACTGCCAGATTTGAAGGGCTCGGGGAAAAAAGGAAATGAATCTCTGTATCAGTTCAGTTGCAGCAGAGAGATTCCAGGACCTTCCCCTGGGCAAACGCAGATGTACAGCGGGGGCTGCTCCTGCCAGCCCCAGACCAAGCAGAGGAGGCCGCCAGGGTCTCCGAGCCCCAGCTGCTGTGCTCGGGGGAATGTGGCACCGGCAGCACCCCCGGGGACACCGAGCCGCAGCTGAGCCTCCTCCCGCCCGGGCTGCCCTATTTGAGCCCTCTGTTGTTCTCCCAGGTCACATCGCTCCCCGCCCCCCGAAGCCCCCACCTTCTCCTCCAGCCCGGGAATTCTCCAATCAAAGCAGATAAGCGCATCATGTGGGGGATGGCAGACACGCTGAGGGGAATTTCCGAGAGCTCCACCGCACCTGCAGCATCCACGGATACAGGAGATCTCCAGTGTAAAACGACAAGCCAAGCAGGGGTGCCAAAGTATCCACGTTACCTGCAACTCACAGCTCCCATGCCAGACTGCAGCACCTCATTTGCAATCTGCTCTGATATACCTGCAACCACATTCCATCTTCCCTTGTCATTTAACGTATGACAACTATTCCTAAGTGTATTCTGCTAGGGAAGCAGTACACAAATACAGGCTGAAAGACCAGAAAGCAATAATTACTCAGTCTATTCTTTGCTGATGTCAGACATGCAGTACAGCTCTCCAAATCCACCAGAGCACCCAATTAATCTGCACTAATCCTCAAGAACTATATCTGAAAAACAAATAGTAAAATCAAATCATCCAACAGCCTCTGCCTGCCTTGCAGTCACCACACCATGCTACCCAGCCTCTCCTTTAACAGATCTGTGCTTCCTTCTCATCTCTGCAAACAAACCTACAGAGTATTCAGCAGCCTCTCTCCCTGCCTTCTTCAGAAATGCTTTTCTTTCCATGATCACGGTCCTTCATAGAAAAAATTATACCAATTCTCTTGGGTTCAACAGATCACGTTAGCCTTGCCAAAGTAACCACTCCATGGCTCTATTTCCAGTAAGGCATTCATATTCCATTTCAACTCACACTTCACTGAGAAGAATTCTGTACAAATTATCCTAATTTGTGTATTTCAAAACAAACAGGCTCTCACTGCAGCTATCAATTCCTTTCTTCCCTCTGTTTCCTTTTAGCAGTGGCAGCAGCAGCAGCTTGATGGCAGAGATGGAGACAAGCACCTTGGATCCAGCACACAGCCTCAGCTGAGAGGACAGAACATCTGTACATGCAACAAGTACACCACATGCAGCAACATTGACAGTGGACATCCCCAAAAGCTTGGCAAAGAAAACCAGAAGGCAAATGTCAGAGACATGGCAATTTCAGGCGTGGGAAGTTAATATGTTCAAGGAGTGAAAAAATGGGAACAGAAAAACCTGTAGAGTTTTGGATTGGTCTACAAGATCAAGAAGGAAAAAAAATGCAACTTTGGTATGAGAAGTTCTTTCATCCGACCTATCTTATTCAAGACCCCATCTTACATCTCAGAGAACTCCTTTATTACTTGTTATTTGCCATGCCATCAGTGTTCACAGGATCATGGAAACTCTAGATCACTGGAATCAAAGAGATGCTCCTTATCAACCTTTCAAGTCCTTATTTTCTTTTGCCCCCTTTATCAGTCACTAACCTCCTGGCTGATTGCTTCCAGTCTGCAGGCACGTGTGTGCTCTGGCTGAATGTAGAAATTGTTAGAAAAGGAAATTTATCTGCAACTTCAAGAATAAAGAGCTCGCTCTTTAATACCTTTCTCATACCCATTTCTTCCTTACTAAAGTGCACCCCCAAACATTTCTGAAGCTGAATATATATTGTCTCTTGGCTGGCATATTGCTAGACCAACTGCAGACATAAATTACTTTTATGTAACTATTTGATCACTCAACGACATTTGTAAATTTTTATCTTGATAATTTCAGATGGAGTTACACATAGAAACAACAGAATACAAACACCAAGCCTAGATTAAGACTTTTCAAGTAAATGGTCTATTGGTACAACATCTCAGAAGGAACGTTGTAGAGGATTTAATTTGAACAGTCTCTTTTTAATCCAGCTTCTGTAATATTACACATGTTCTCAAGGTCTTCTAAGTTGCAAGGCTGGCTCACAAAGGAAGTTACCATTTGAGAGCCCCAAACTCAACTGAACAGAACCAGTTTCTTCAGAATTGAGAGGGCAAAGGCACGTGGTTACTTCAGCAACACCAATTTCAACCATTCCACAAACAGACCTTACAATGGAGCACGTTCCAAACAGGCTGTCTCACCTCGTTTACCTAAAGCTCCCAGTTATTGTTACTGGGGAGAGAACAGGCTCTTATTTTGAGGAAAGATCAAACAAGGGACTCTTAGCTCTTCAGGTGTAGGGCCTCATGCTGGTACAATTATACTTCCCATATAAAAGAAAAAGCAAGGCCATAACTTTGGATGTTTGAGAGCTGCCAACCAACTTCTTAATCCACATTCTGATCCCTGGCTATTGCAGAAAGAAAGGTGAGAGACCCACTATGAGGAATTAGGAGAGCTTATGGGTTATAGAATAGATTTTTTATCAGGCAGCATGGAGCAATTGCATAAAATCAGATTATGGATTCACCAGCAAGGTGGTAATGAAACAGGGGAGGACAAAGGATGCTCCACACCATATCCATGGTCTGTCTGTCCTATGACCAGTTATGAGCCACAGCTGTGACAGGATCATGCCTGAGCTTAACAACACTGACTGGCAATGGAAAAAAAACAGGAAACCACCAAGAGATACAAGTAACAGCCTCATCTGCCACAGAAACCTAAACCATGCAAAAGGCAAATGGCCTTAAAAACTCGATACCTTGTATTTTTCCCTTTCCCTGAGCACATACACACCATAGGGCAACCTAACCTTTCAGGGAGACCCTCACTGCTCCCCAGAACAGGTCTCTCACGCAGGAAGACCGGCTAGTGCTTCTTAGAACACTAAAGGTGAAATGAAGCTTATAACCATTCACAAATACTACTTTTCCAAGCCTAGTAACAAGGGATACAGGACACTATGACTTCATATTAGTCTAGGAGGCTCTTCAGAGCAGAGGAAGATGAAGGTTTTGTCTCATTCTTCTCCAAAAATCAGGATTCTTTTGCTGTTGCACAGGTACAACTCTAACCAGTGGTTGACACACAGGATTACTTGTAAGGCAAACTGAGAGAAGAAGCCGCAGCACTTCACTACCTCGTACAAGCTGATGTTGGTCTTTAAAAGGAGGGGATGCAAGTACTGATTTTCCTCCAGGATCCCTGGCAGGGAAGACATCAGCAGCCCCTCAACTAGAAGGCTGCCAGAGAGGAATCTCTAAAGCCACAGTTGTGCTGCTCCATATATTTCTGTGACTTGCAGAAGCCGCCTGGGAGCATCTTGCCCTGAAAATTGCAGATTCCCGGCATCAGCACTCCGAGGACAGCAGCGAAAGGGTGGTTTCTGATGCTGTTTCCCATGTTGTGGCACCCTGTTCCAGGCATTCAGATACATTAGGATGTCTTTCTGGAACAAGGAACTTACTACTAGGCCTAATAATTAAGTCCAGAATGGCTGGGAATCTGTCTTCTTCCACAGTTTCACAAGGCTCTTTACCCATATTTACTAAACTTCCAGAAAGCATTACCACCATAGGAAGATGGGTGAGGACCAACAGGATAGATTTTCATAATTTAGTGTTCACAGGGCAAGACATAAGCAAAGCAGGATGGTTAATGCCAAAGCACAGTATCTTTGGTATTCCCACATACTGTAACCCGCTGCAGGTCAGCTCATTGGAATACAAAGTCCAAAAACCACAATCTTTTTCTGCAGAAGTAAGAGGACCACAAAACCTGCTCCCAGAAAGCCGTGCTGAATAAAATTTATCTGAGCCTTTGATGCGTGCACATAGGTAATTTTGATGTGGTGCTATGAATGAATCTTACATAAGAATAAGATGTCCTAAATAGTATAACCAAAAAACTTTTGAAGGGTTAACAGGCTGGATCATAAACACTTCCACTGTGTGTGCAACTTCTGCAGACATCAAAGAGTCTTCCCCAAACCAGATGCATTACATATTTTGCAAAATTAGTAAATGTACTCAAGCCATCAATTTTGCAATTTCTGAAGTAGCACAATGCATCTATTTATTAGAGAATGGAACCAAGCCCAGGCTGCTGATTAGCCATCCTACAAATAATGCTTATGCAACTCTTCGTAATGATTTCCACTAACAACCAACCAGAGATTTTATGACTTCATATTCATCAAAATTTCACTTCTAAACCAATTTACAACACTTCCCAAAATCTAATGGGACAGATGATTGAAACTACAGAGGAAACCAGCCTTCTCTGAAATCAATGAGGTACAATTTTCATAAGTAGCCTCTCTTAGGTAAAATGCCTGCATTAAGTTTTGGTTCCCATTTCTAAAATTCTTGTAAGTACTCCTCTGTCCTTTCCTCCCTTTCCTCTAGAAAAGAGATTAATTCAATTTTAAGGAAAATATTACAACAGCAGTTTCAGACTTCAGACGCTGGCAAATTATGAACAGGAAGGAATAGAAATTGAGCTGTTAAAACCACCAAGGAAAGCAAACCACTGAACCATTCAAAAAGACCACAAAAAATGACAAGACAAAAAATGAAGAAGAAATATAAAACAAGTCATTCCGGTAAGCACAAAACTTACATCCCTACAAGTTTTCAACACAGTATACCTAATCCTGGAGAAAATGAAGCCATTAGTTCCTACACAGCTGTAAGAAATACTTGACAGACTTCCAGCATAGCCCCAAGTTCATCATCACAGCCAGATATTACTGGAACAAATGCCCAAAGTCTGCAACAGAAGTCAGCAGTGTATTATCAAGCCCAAACAACTCACCATTGTTTTTGAAAAGGTGAAAACACCACAATATTTTGTGTGAAACATAACAAAGAAGTATTCCTCTGTCAGTAAGGGAAATTCAAATGACTTCTCCTTCCTGCCCTTTTTGGTCTTTCCTGCATTCTAAGAAAATACAGAGAGTGTAGGTTATGCATAAATTCATGACAGAAAACACTATCTTAGAACAAAGCTCCTGTGCGTGGGAGCATGTCTTTAAAATAAAAGGCATTGTTACTCTAACAACTGCATATCCACAGCCAGCAATCTACTCAGATCCTCACATTTTATTTTGACAGCCACGCAGTTATATTTTCACCAGGGGTTTGACTTTCCTATCAATACCTGGTTTTTAGCGATATCATCAAGAGATGAATCAAAACTGACATGTGAAGGCACACTGGTATTAATGGTTGTGGAAGAGAATTCTCATCCTAGACTTCTGTAATTTATTTTTAATTACTTTACAAAGTAAAGGAGGACTAAATCTGTTCCCAACTCGTATTTAGGAACTGTCTCTGTACAATACAAAATTGCTCGGCTGTATATAACAATAATTATTTTGTGGTACGTGGCACTATTAGGTACCCTTGATCTGGTGAAAGCCCTCAAGTAGTGTGGCCCTAACACTGCCAGAAATTGGAGATATTAACCTGAAGTGAGTAATATCAGCTTGCTAAAACTGCTCAGGTAAACTCCAGCATACAACCCTGAACACAAACATGTTATGAAGGAATCTGCTTCATCCCCTCAGAGGATCTGAAATGCAACGTTTTCCCAAGGACCCTCGTTAACACCAATTATTAAACTGAAAATTCCATGGTGAAACAGGAAGCCAAGTTTGAGAAACACCAGTATTATTTACGTATTAAGAGAGGATGATGCGCATTTTACTGAGTAAGACTTTGACTCCGTGTAGCCCCTACCATACACCTTTCCTACAGATTCATCCCCGTGGACACTTTAACATTATATAAACTCCCCCTGAGATAAAGATTATTCTTCAACTTCCCAAAATCATCTCCCTTTAAGAAAGTATTACCTAATAAACACACATTAAATACCTCACAAGTGCATTAGATCCTTGGGTTTCTACTAGATGCCAGCATAAAAGAATATTTGAAATTTATTTTGAGATATAAAAAAAAAAAAAAAAGAAGACAAGGCTGGATAACTGTAACTGGAAAGGATAAACAGGATTAAGTAACAGGTGTCTGCACATAATTCAAAGTCATGCATGGAATACAGTGCACAGCCTTGGAATGGCTATGGAATGGAAATGGAAACATTGCTTTTGCACCTTGCTTTGAAAACTACCACTAAGTGATTTAAAAACGTCTTGTAAATTATAACCACACAGACAGAGGCAACAGGAGCAGTTGTATCTGCAGAGACCTTTGGATATATATGAAAGAAAACAAACAGTCTTCAAAGGTGAGCCTGCCTTCCTCCCAGGGGGTGGGGAAAAAAAGGAAAAAAAAAAAGAAAAAAGAGAAAGAAAAAAAAAACCCACTGCAAGAAAGTTATACTTAACTACACAGAAACATTTGTCACACCGCCCAGCACTGACAAAATCCGGATACACTCACAAACTACAGCAGCGATGGTGAGGGGAAGACTCCAGCGGCCAGGCACACACACAGAAGGACCCAAACACGGACCCACACAGGGAGCCTGACACGGAGCACACGGACACGCGTGTGTGCACTGACACACGGGAGAGTGACACGCAGACACACGTCTGTGTGCACAGCCGCACATGTGTGTCACGCACAGGCGTGCGTGGCACGGGGACACACCTATGTGACACACACCCGTCTGTGACAGCCCCACACCTGTGACAGCCCTACCCGGAGGTGAGGGACCCACGCGGTGACAGACCCTCACGGGTGACAGCCCCACACAGCCCCACACGCTGGCGCACGTCCCTCGCGGCCGGGGGAGCCCAAGGTTACGGCCCGGCGCGGGGGGGGCCAGCCCCGCTCCCCGCCAAGGGCGCGAAGCCGCGGAAAGAGCTGCGACCGCCCCCCGTCCCCCCGCCTCAATAGTGGCCGCTGCCGCCGCCCTTACCTCAGGCGCCGAGGCTGCTTCCTCCTCCTTCCTCTTCCTCCTCCTCACGCTGTGCCAGTGTCTGAGTGTGTCTGTGTGTGTGTGTGTGTGTGTGTG
>VZTR01020491.1:30210-68989 GCA_013400775.1 Chaetops frenatus
GGGCTGCGGGCAGCGCATGGCAAGTGGGCGGCGGGGCCGCGGGCGTGGAGCTCCGCCCGCACGGCCCCGGGCTCGGAGGCTCCGCGGCGCTGCCCGGCACCCGCAGGTACCGCACACGTGCCCCCGGAGGATGCCCGCGCCGGCGCGCCTCTGTCTACCACACGTATTGGAAAAGGGCGAGGAGGAAACCCCCCCTTCCCCCGTGCGCTCCCGCCAGGCCTGCTGCTTTCCACGCAGGCGACAGAAGGAGGGGGATGTTGCGGAGGCCGCTGGAGGGGTTCCCAAAGTCTCGCAGGTTTCGTCTCAAAATTACAGTTGGACGCCTTGAGGTTTATTTGGAGGAGCTCAGCGCACAGGCAGCACGGGCGCTCTGGAACGCGGGATTCCCTCTCCCGATATTCCCTGGCCAGCCCATTCGCAGCTCAAGACTGTCTACGAACCACTGCCATGGGCTGCCCTTGTGCCCTCCCTGTGCTCCCGTTTCTGTCACGGTGTGCCCGAGTCTCAGCTTTCCCCCTTCTCCTCATGATTTCACGAGAAACGTTTACCCCGCGTTAAGAAACAAACACGAAACGCCCACAAAACCAAACAACGTGCTGAGCTTTAGAGCAGAATCAGGTTCCCCGTTCCTGTTCACCTGCAGCCCACCCTCTTGGACTCTGTTAGTGAACTGTGGAGTTTGAACGTGTGGGACCGCTCCGAAGGGACACTGGCACTGGGAGCTGGTGTCGGGAGAGGCAGCAAGCTACAGATAAGAAGTTATCTAGGGTGAGTTGAGGAAACAGGGGAAGAAAATCTAATCGTTTTGCTAGTCACAAAAAGGGAGTTGCATTGCCATGAACCACTCGAGCCAGTAATGCAGTAGCCAAGATCTCAGGCTATATTATCCTATACCGTAAACTGCACAAATTCAGGCTTGGAATGAGAGCCCCCATGCCGCCACCAATAATACGATGTGATTAAAAAAATATTCTGCCTTCAAGAGCTGCCACCATGCTCCTATCAAAGAAGTAAGCAAAGGGGGGGATGAGAACAACAGCAAGGATGACACGTGATTCCAGGGACAGCCTGTCAGCAGAGCAGACCTGCAGTGTGAGGCGTTCCTGTAGCCCGTGCTTAGCAGATGTTTGTGTTTGCTTATGTCTCCTCAGTTAGAAATTCCTCATGGGCACGGTGGCAGAGGCAGGGCTTTAGAAATCCACGAAGGGCAGCAAGGCTGCAGCGAGGGCTGGGGTGGGCGTACCACGCCAAAGGAGGTGCAGGAAGGAAACAACAAAGGAACCTGCATGAGAAGCACGTGAGCTGGATGAAGGCCAGTAGTGCTGGCAGGGCTAAAGGGATCTAGTTAACAGGATATGGGAGCAGCAATTATGGCCATTAAAGATGGAGGGTATCAGCAGGAGTGTCAGATGAACGGGGAGTTAGTGAAGAGGTTTTTTGTTTGTGGTTCCAAAGTCTTTCTAAATGAATGGGAAATGGATACATTTGTAGGTACACAAATGAAGTGCTCCATGTCCTTTTCATTGCTTTCTTTTCTTTTAATTTGCTTTTTCTTTTTGCCATTGGGCTGTATGTAAATGAAGTAAGTTATTATATAAGTAGTAACAAAAAAGTATTTTAATTCCAGTGAGGCATAATCAGTTACTCGCTAGCAAACAGTATTGATTTCTCCTTAGGACTCCCTGTGTGGTTTCTCTTCAGATCTCTAGAGCTTGCAGAGTCTGAGCACTGACATTGTTATTCTGGTCCATAACTCTATCCAGCTTTTCCCATCATTTCTTATCTCCTTTTCCCCAAAAATGGCTTCTACGTGGCTATAGGTCATGGCTGCCTGCCTGTGCAAGGAGACATTATTCCAGGGTAAAACTAGGCCTATTATCTTCATTATTGTTGTTCTTAAAATAGTTTTAGCAAAATATAGAGACCTAAAATGTTTGGGTAACTGCATGAAAGGCAGGCAAGTAGTGACATCTGAGAATTAGCGGAAGTATAGTTTCTTTAGAAAAGGCTGCATTTTGTTCTTTCCCAAACAGTCCTTCCCCTTCCACTGTCACTCCCTGACCTGGTTTGTCCACTGAGAGAAGGGCAGTCACCAAAGGAACCCCTGTCAGGACCCTGGGTCTGTGAGGAAACAGAGGTTCTGACAATGTCAGTTCTAACAGCAAGGGCACTTCACACTAAAAGATGTTTAAAGTCGTGGGAAGTAAGGCCATAGAAAGGGTCTGAAACTCCACACACAGTTCTAAATGGCTGAGTCAGGCCTCCATGTCAAGATTAATTCCCACTTCTGTGAATTTTGTTGTGGTACAACTCTGTTTACACACTTGGACTTCTGAACACAGCACAACTGATGACAACACTTTCATCTTTGTTTCTACACTGATTCTCTCCTGACTTCAGCAGTCAGTGTGACTTGGGTTGTTAGGGATAACTAAGGAATGAATCCAAGAACCTCCAATTTTCCAACTAGTTCTTAGGTTGACTTGCTGCCTTGTTGTGGACAACACAGAGCTGTCCTGTTTCATTTTCTTCCAACAGGACAACATTTGGTAGTTATAGCTTTAGGAGCAGTAAATATAAACATATGCAAATACTAAAGATTTCACCTCATGACCTGGCAAAAAGATTTAGGGAAAGATGAACTGTGCCAACAATTCATATCAGGTGAAAACAGTATGTCCCAGGAAACACAGCAGAACAATCCCAACCTCAGCAGTGATCAGCTGAAACCTGCTGCCTTTAAAATGGTTGCTTCATAAAGGTAGAGTGCCACCTCACCTAATCATAGTCAGCAACAAACTAGAGCTGCCTTCACAGGCACTCACTCAAGCCGCAGCATATTCAGACTGAAAAATATTTTTCCAAAGGCATTGAAATTTTGATGAAGTAATAGGATGTTCCAATGTTACTTCTTCTCTGATACAAGGGTGTAGAACGTTTTATAATCACAATCCTGCTAGGTCTTACAATACCCACCTAAAGGAGTTTATTCGCAGTGATTTATTTTCAGGCTGTGTAAGGCAAAATTTTCTTGGACATCAGCATGTGCAGCAATTGAAAGCAGGTAATAGGCATGGAAACATGGTAGGTATTTGGAGTCTGAACCTGCAGAATTCAGTGAGAATGTTGGAGCAGTGGTTCTATGCCATTAGTTCACAGACAGTCCTGACAGATCTCTGTGTGTGCTTCTCACTGATTTATGCCACCTCTTGGTCAGGCCATTTGATTATTTTATTTTTCACCATGGATGGTTCTAGTAAAATATGTTGACATTGAATACTAAGATAAGTTTCACGTGCATAATTAATTGCCATTATAAGTGTGGTTTATTAACCTGGGCTCAGTGCTGTACATAGCAGCTCCAGTGCATGTAGCTACATGGATTTACATCCACACTCTCCCAAGGGAGAGCTTAGCTGCTGCCCCTGCTGCCACAAGGCTCTGTGGATGTGTTATCATCTGCCACTAATGGTGCTGCGGTTGGTATTGATGGGGAAAACACTGGGCTTGGCAGAGTCGATAGCAAAGCATCCACTTAGAGCAGTGATTTTCCAGGTCTCACACTGTAGCCAGGTCTGAGCATCTGCAATGCAAAAAGGCAATCAAATGGTCACTCGAGGGGCAAATTTCAGGCTGAAGTAGACAGACAATTAATTTTGGGTCTACTTCCAAAATAAGAGCTGGGGTGAATAATTTTGATTAAAAATACTTTTGGGGTTTTTTTCGTAACTGTTTTTGTGAACATTGCTGGGCCATTTTGTTGCAGCTTGAGGCAGACAGCAAGCTTGGAATATTTTAGTCTGGTAGTTAAAATTTTGGCAAAATACTGGAAGTCTTGGCAGTTTTAACTGTAGATGTCTCTACCAGCTCTCCCTTGCAAAATGTTCAGCTACACAAATATTTTGGTTAGGCAGGAGACAGCAAAATGGAAGATATTTTAGTCTTGAAACTGTCCTGTTTTGTAGGTTTTTGACCCAAGATTGTTAACTTTCCACACCTGTAAATGCCATACTGTTTCAGATCTTCATGGTCCCGATCATTTGTATCAGCTGTGATCATTTGTTTTTGCGCCCGTATCCCATCAAATGCTTTGATTTAGAAAAAGCTGAGGTTGCCTTATTGAAGACTGGCTCTCTGAAGAAGCAAAATTTCCTCCAGTATCAGATCTTTGATTCATTGTAAAATAAAATTATCTGTGATCATTTTTCAAAAAGACCGTTAGCTTCCCCTTAGGCTTTTCAGGGAGCTACAAATACAAAGATTGATATAATAGGAATGAGTGGGAACAAAGGGAATGTTTTTCCTCTGCCCACAATATAATATTAATGACAGACATTGCAATTATTATTTTTGAGGTTTTTCTTATTAAAAGGAGTGAATATTACTAATCAAGAGTGCCATAGTGATCTGTTCAGGATGCTAATTAGGCTCTTCATTGTGCTGGGATATATTTATCTTCAGGCTTGTGCTCCAGGTCTTCTGAATACAGCACTACAGAAGCACAGGGCTTGAGAAGGGTTCCTCCAGAAGCTGCATAATGCAGCAAGGAGGAGAACAGAGCTTTCAGGGTAATGCTGTGCTAATAAGATTTTGCTTTTCCGTTTGGATGTTAGAGGAAAAAAAAAAGGTTGTGTTTCTTTGCCTGGTTTAATGACGAGAAATTAAATTTAGCGTTGAACAATAGTTTTTGTATCTTTTAAGGTACCAGTATCTCCACCTTCCAAAGAAATGGCATCAGTATCAAAAATAGCACAGTACTGTTCAGCCTTTCAGACAAGGAGCCAGTCAGGGTTTATGTGTGCAAGGCAGGGGGCTCTGTCCTTCATCAGCATCCCTGTCCCCATCCACCATGACCTGAACAAGATTTGTTGCTGCCAGACTTTGCTACGTGGCAGGTTCAGCAGCCCAAAGAGGGAGCCCTGGGGCTCCTTTCTCACTTTTGAGAGCTCATTCCTCATTCCTGTCTGTAGAAGAACAAAGCCCCACTGACCCAGTGTATGAGTGCATTTCCCCTCCAGTCTCACCCTCCATGTATTTACATGGCCAATGAGACTCAGGCAGCCTGCTGAGCTCTCAAACCTGCTCCTGCTCCTGCTCCCCCTCCTCAGCTGAGTGTCTGCAGGGGTGCAAATCAAGTTGACTTTTGGCTAAGTGTTCAGGAGAGCTGAAGGGGGTTGGCATTGCCTGCAAGGAAATCGTGAGAGTATCAGCACAATCAGGCTGAAGCAACAGCACTCAGCGTTGTAAATGATGTATGGAAAGACAAGCAGCTTATGTTAAAAATGCTCTTTGAAAATCATAAAGGAAAACTTACTAATAAACTGTAACAAATCTGTATTCACTCAGAAGTACTGTGCTTTAAATATTAATGAAAAATGCAAGAATTTTTCAGTTCAGGATTTTTCTGTCTAAAGAAAGACTTCAAAGAAGTCACAGAGGACAAAAGCAGTCCAACCCATGAACCTTTTTGTGTGACTTTTAGTTCAGTAGTTGACAGTCCTTTGTTTTCAGTCCCATCAGATGCTTTTCAACACCTATTTTCCTAGTATCTAACCACTTGTGATTCATTTATAATGATGAAGATTAATTCACCATCAGTGAATTTCAGTGGGATATCCAAAGTTACTCTCTAACATCAGCAGCAAGTTTTTGCATTAGCCCTTCAATGTAAAGAGTGAAGTCTAGGGACTCCAGCTTGTGGAGTTTGTGTTTTTATTGTGGATTATATGACACAGTGCTTGCAGTGGAAGGTCCCTTCGAGATGTCTGTACGTATTTTCTGTATCTGCTTCTCTGTATTTTCCATCAGATCTTCTAGGAAAAGTTACTTAACCAGTAACATTACCCTGTATGTTTCCGCTCCTACAGACATGTTCTTGTTCTTCCTTTTCCAGGGCTCAGGTTGTTTTTTCTCAAAACTTCTCTGAGTTGTTGGATGGTGTAATTGATCTTACTAAGCATTTAGATGTCGCCTGAGTCTGTATTTGTACAATGCAAGTTTAAGTGCATGTGGAGTACTCAGAGCCTTTCCATACTGCTTCAACATCAGACGGCCCTTGAAAGTGGCAGCGTGTGTAGTCAGACCGTGATTCTGGATAGAACAGTGAATAAACAACCAAAAAAAATTACATCAGCACACTGTCTGAATAGCCATGATATTTCAATTCTTCTGCCACTTGTCATGTTTCTGCTCTGGTACCATTGCAAAAAGTCAGCTGGAATCGCCTGTCTTTGCTCCCCACCCAGGGGAGGGGGACAAGTCCCTGGGAGCCAGGCAGCCGTGTTTTGTGTGCCAGGGAGTTCCTGTTGTGCACTTCACCTGCCAGCAACAGGGGGCAAGGCTGTCTGCTACTGAAAGGAGAGGGTGGAAGGACGACAGGGCACCTGTGTGCCAGAGGGGCCCGAGGATATTAATGCTGCCCACTGCTGAGCCATCTGCAGGTTATTACAGGACTTGACGGACAGTCAGTTATTAGAAAGGAGTCACACCAAGTCCACTGTGTGGGCTTAAGCACATCTCCTCCTGCTATGCTGTTATTTGTCTCTTCGCTGTACTTCCAGCATTTGTTTTTAATTCGTATACTGACAGTGACACATGGCAGGAGTCCACAAATGCATAAGATAGCAGCTGGTTGAGCCCCAAAGGAGCAGTCTTTTGGCAAGAAATCCGAGGAGCAGACAGCAAACCACACTTTGGTAGGTACAGAGCAGGTTGGTCACTCGAATGTTTATGCACCTGCTTGCTGCAGGGCATGCACTTACTCAGGCAGCACGAATGCAACATCAGTGCCCTGCCAGAGCAGTCAGTCCCTGGGGACCAGTGAGGTGAAGATCATACAAGGTCCACCAGGTTAGCAAAGGGGAACTGCAGTTACCCTCCTCCTCCCTCCTTTTGACATGAATCGTTGCCACATCCTCTTCTTGAATAATTAAACTACAGCTGAATAGTTCAGAGTCTATTCGGATTGTCTATTGCCTGGTGCTGAGCAGGGGATGACTGCAGCAACACAATACACAACAATGCTGTAATGTTCTTGCTAACTCCAGAGGTAACTTTTTTTACTACAAAGCCACCTTTGGGATTTTCCTTGTTTGTTTGGTTTGGGGTTTTTTTGTTCCCTCCCTTCTGTATGCTAACACTGTCCATAACTGTGGGTCTTGAGGTATCAGTGACCAACCTGCCCTTGACATAAAGAGGGGAGCAGTCTCTAATATCAGGCTGGTAAGGAGCACCCTTCAAACATCACCTGGACAACCAGCTGCGTCAGAAAAACAATGTGGTGTCCTTACTGGCAGCCTTTTCAGGCATGCAATAGGGAGGTGCTGGATTTCTCCTCAGGCTGTGTGACAGGGTTTTATCCTCTGGCCCTAAAGAACTGACAGTAGATGGGCTTGAAGGAGCTGGAAAGGGGCTCTTGTGACTGCAGCCAGGTGGACCTGACATGTAAAGGGAGGTTCTTGCTTCTCTCATGTATGAGTTGCTGGGAGAGGCACAATCTTCACCGTTTTCATCCCCACCATTGCCCCAGTGGGGTGTGTTTCCCCTGCACTTGGAGCACAAGGCCTGATCCTGCTCGTCAGCTTGACCCCAAGCTGGAGGGTGGGATACACTCATTAAAATTCAGCACTGCCAGCCTCAGAACACATTCAAAACAGATAGTAAATATACTGTTTCTGTCTTTCTTTTTCTGTCATTCTCCACTCCCCCTCACTTTCATTCCCCTCATCTGATGCTTCTGCTGCCTCCCACAAGCCTGTCCCCACATTCTGCTCTCCCAGCAAGGCAGGGGCTCTCCCTGTGTAGCAGTGGGTCTGCCTGAGCAGCACAAAGGGATTTGCAGCAGCAAGACCAGGCACTCACTGGCTGCGAGGAGCAGAGACAGGTACTAGGTCACCTGGGCTCAGCAGAAGCTGGGGACAGAGCACAGGGCATGCCAAGCAAGCAGTTCCAAGCAAATGAAGTCAAATAAATGATTGCTGCAATGTCACCAGTTTCACCAGCTCTGCTGAGGCTGGATTTGGCCTGAGGAAGCAGCAGGAGGGCACACTGATGAGGCTGTGCACACACAAGAACAGCCCTGCAGCTCCACAATTGCTCATCTTCTGTTCTCCAGCTCTGTAGTATCACTCCTCAGCCTAAAACCTTAATGAGTGCTTGCCAAGTTCTTGTAATCACACCGAATTTCATAATTTAAACATGTTTTGAAGCTCCACAGAAAAAATGTACATCAGTGGGAACCAGCCATCTGGAAAGCTTGGGAGTCTTTTTTTGCTCATTTGTTTGTTTGCAATTCAACTATTCCAGTACTGCAAGGGTAATTTGGTTATTTATTTAATTTTAAAGTTTTTAGGTTACAACATGAGTTTTAACTAATAGATGAAGGCACAACTCAAGCAGGGATAATTCACCACTATGAAAAGTAAATGATTCCTGAATTATGAATGAGGTTTGTGGTTAGGCCAAGGTATGGTCCATACTGTTATAACCCATCACTTCCTGATACTCTTTGCATAATAGTTTCTTGTAATGTTATTTTTCTCTTGCCTCCAAACTGTAAGAGAGGGGTAGGGTCATAAACTTAGCGTACAAAGGAAGAGACAAAAGCAATCTCACCAGCCATAACCTATTGAAAGGTCAAAGCACCAAAAGAAAAAGAGATAGTGATACAAAATGCCTTCTGAAAACATCCTTTGCAATATGCTGTGATCCTGGCCCAGGTGCACATTATGACATTATGTATTACAATATGTGCCAGCTCTGCCTTCATATAAAATCAAAACTGCTTTCAGTGATTAGGTTATCTCTTCCATATTCACAGCTTTTTTTTTTTTTTTTTTTTTATTTACTTATCCTTGCTGACTTGAGTTTATATACCATATTATTCCTTTCATTTTCTGGACAGTGTTTTTTGTTGTTGATATGATTTGTTTCAGTGGTCCTTTTGAGGCACCTAAATGAGAAAATAGAGTCAGGAGAATTGAACAAGAATTAAAGTGAATGAAAAGAGAGACTAACAAGTGAGCTATGACAGCAAAGATTACTTTTGGGGGAAAGAAATCAACAGAAGCAGAGGAATGAATGGACACAGAAGAAGAAATAATGACAAGAGAGAAAGAGAAGACACAGTAAATGATAAGAGATGGCAAAAATTGTGATACTGAAGAAAAAGGTACACAATAATCTGCTGTAGGGGAAAGAAATACATTGGACTGCAAAGAAAACTGAAAAGGAAGTCAAAAGAATACACAATTTTATTCCAAAACCAATTGAGATGCCAATAAAATGTGAAATATGGAACAAAATTGAATATTCCTTTAAATGACAAGGTACATGACCTTGGAATAGAGGCAGCATTTTCCAGGGGTTTTTTTTTCCAGCCATATCTCAGGCAAAAACTGTAGGTGTTGAGTAAATTTTTAATTGAGAGCATAAATGATTTACATGTTCACAGCAATGCATCCTTCCTTCCTCTGCCACCAAGTGAAATTCTTTCACAGCAAGCATCAAACCTTGATTTCCAATGTCATTGTCATAAAGGCTAGTCCTCTAAGCTTCCTCTCCTTTCTGACAATACATCGCTTTGTGCCCACTGTCCAATTGAGATATTTCTATTTGAAAGTGTGTATTTCAGAGGAACATGGCAATCTAATCAAAATAGTTGTTTATAGCCTTAGGAGGCAAAAAACCAACTGCTAGCATTTGGATGTTTCTACAGTCAACATTTGCATGATCTTACATCTTAATGTGGATATATTTGAATGCTTTTGGGTGCTGCATATTAAAGAGCTGGTTACTAAACTTAGCAGCACTTAATGTAGATTGGACATTATAATTGATGCTTACAGAACAGGACCCAGAGAAATTAATTTTATGTTGCTCCAATTTCTCAGGTTTAAATTAAAGAGTTACAAAAGGTCTTCATACCATGGGGGAAGAAAAAAAGTGCCATGTTTTCATGGGTGATGGCAATCGTGTTTATTTGTTCTCTGGAAGTACATGGACATCTTGTAATTCCTGCCCAGGATGAGCTCTCCCAGCTCAGTTCCCTGTGCTGCAGTCTTGCTGCATCAGACTTCAGCCTCATCCTCTTCCAGCATCCCTGATCTCTGATACTTTCCCTGTTTCCCTGTTTCCTTGCCTTCTGTTTCAGTTTTTAAATAGTGATTGAATTACAGCCTTGAAAGATGCCCCGTCCCAAAAAGCCAGAAGAATACTGCTCACACTGGGGTTTTCTTCAGTCCTGTAACCACCCTTCTCCAGCCTAAGGCCTTGGACATGCCTTGGGTTTTCAGCTCACAATTCAGGAGCAGGAGCAGGAGCAGGCTGGCTTGGCTTGTTTCCTTTGGCTGGCCTCCCTAAAGAAACAACCTGAAATCCTCCTGTACTAGTACATATTCCTCTGCCCCCTTCCTTCACATCCCTGCTCCACTTCATGCTTCATTCAGCTCTTCCAGGGGGTCCAAATCTGTGCTAATACCTCCTGTCAATCCAGGCTTTAGCAATTCTCCAGCCAAAGACCTGGGTTCATGCACAAAGTTTGGAAGAGGATGGCTTTGCCTAGAGTAGAAATACTCTCCTTTCTCCAGAGCCTGTTCATGTGCCAAAAGCCTCTATTGATCAACCTGTATAGATCTGCTGGCATTCTGTTGTGCCTTCAGCAGAAGAAAGACTGCCAGAGGCATAAAGTGTGGATAATTCATATTAGTCAGGCTGGGACCTGTATATTAGAATAGATAACCCAAATCATCCCAATATGATCTTCTACGTGGGAGACAATTTCCTGTCTAGATGCCAGACCTGAGGTCAAGCAGCGAGATTTGCACCTCCTGAGCCAGGAATGCAATTCAGCTGCATTCAGCTGATCAATGACAGCCTGAAGCAGATGGAAGAGCTGCAGGGTTGTATCCAGGTACAAAGCCCTTATCCCAGGTACAAAGCCCTTATCCCGAGCACAGACTGCAGCCTTGGCCAGCTCCCTCCCAAGCAGGTGTCACAAGGCTCCCAATCTGGCATGGAAAGGCAAAGTGGTACCACCACATTGTGGAGTAAAGGGATGACTTGGAAATCTGTCCCGAGGAGATGACTTTGAGGGGTGCTGGATTCATAAGACACTAAGGAGAGAAACCTCATCCTACTTCACATATGCCACAAAGGAATATCACAGAAGATGTTTTATGTGCCAATAAGGAAGAAGGAACCCTCTGAATCTAGAATTTATCTCCATCACAGATAATCCTGAATAAACACCATTAATGAGCACTGACAATGCTAGTATGAAATTCTGTTCCAGCAGTTCCTTGTTAAGCTGGCCTGTTCCAAACACTCTAATCTAAAATTATGTTTATCAGGGAAGTCATAAACGCGGGAACTCCAATCAGCAATGTTTGGTGAAAGAAAGGCACAGATAAGATTTTTCGTATGCCCAGAATGCCTAGTTAAATAATGGCAGAAAAGGGAGGTGAAGACAACAACAGGCAGGGGAAAACCTGTAATCAGGCCTCATTAATACTATAGCTAATTGTTTTTCTGCTTAGATTCCAAGGAGGAACAGGAAGCCTTCTCTAAGGTGGGTGGATTGGCAAACACTGGAGAGGCAGAAAGGAAGGGAGATACTTGTATATAAACAATGTGAACTTTTCCAGTTTTGAAAATTCCATTTGCTTCACAGGTTAGTGGTACAGAAACTCAATGGTACAATATTCACAGACTACTGTAAGCCTTAAATTTTTTTTTCCAAACTTTGCATACTTAAAAAAAAATTTTTTTTCCCCGTTTCTGAGATGTCCCCTCTCCTTTTATCATATCTGGGGAGCCATAAATTGAAGAATCCAGCATTGCTCAGCTCTGCTAATCACTTGGCCTACATTTGATTCTCTTTTCATGTGGTGATTCAGATGCTCTGACTAGTGAGACACAGAGAGAGAAACAAAAACTATTTTCCCAGAATGAAAAAGGCCTGTTTTAATTCAGTTCAGGTAAATTATACAGACTTTTTAAGTGGTTGGTGCTGACTTAGATTAAACAGGAGCAATACAATGCCAGAAGCATTGTCCAAGAATATTATCATAGTAATGGTCTGTCTAACCACATAAATATGTTTATATGGGATATTAGTCTCTGAAATCCCATGGGTTGCAGAGCAGGGTTGTCCCATGGCATCTCACCCAAGCCCTGATACGTCCATTATATGAGTGCTGAATTCATCCCCACAGTACAAATCCAAGAGCAGTGCTGCCTTACAAATCTGTCTAGCTCAAAGTGCACCTTTTTTTCCCCTCTAAAACCTTTTCCTATTTATACCCTGCTTCAACAGCTGTGCTTTATTCCCCATTCAACATCCATTCGCCCTTAAGAGGGGTAATTAATTTAGAACTCCAGGCAATCAGACATAGGTGAGAAACCAGCTTTCCTGGTGTTGCCTTTCTTTTCTTAGCTATTAAATTGTGCAATTCTGCCTAACAAGGGAATACACCCAAAATCAAAACCAGAAAATAATTCCTTTTAATGCTATGCTAACATAAAGAAACACAGAAGTGCAGAAGTCATATTTCTCTACTACAGTATTAATTCATCCTGGGTTCTTAGATACTAAAAAGTCAAGAACTGACAAAATTAGGCTTTGATGTGTCATCTTCACTTAAGCAACCACATGCTTGCCCAAGTAAATAGTTTTAAGAAGTGTTTTCAGGAACCTCGGGTGCAGTAATACTTCAGAGATTTCTTTTTGTCATCAGAGCAGAGCAGCCTGTTTGCATTTATTGAAGATTTCTGTACATGCTCCCTGCTCTTAGTCCCGAAGGCTGCCAGCAGTCGGGTGCTTCAGTTAGGGGGTGAATCTCAGCTTAGGTGTTTTGTCTGAATTGGTCTTAGGGTGTTTTTGACCCTTAGAAAGAAACCCATCCTCTGGGATTTGAAAAGGAAGAGGGAAACTGGGGAATAGTTGATGTCACCCTTCTCTCAGCTGGGTTTTAATCCCATAATCTGAGAGATCACCTCCCTTGCTGCCTTTGGTGACCTTTGTGCTCTCAGCCAGCTTGTCCTGCTACATCAGGGAAGCTGCATACAATGCAGGAATCAGGGCATAGGTGTCCTGAGAACATATAAATGGGCACATATTGGTGACCTCTGTTATTCGGTGAGGTCTATGCTCATGCTTTATCACCCTAGACTGAGGTCAAATCCTCTTTTGGTTTTAGCATATAAAAACCCCTTTCTTGATGCTGTAATTAAGTATATTATTTATTCCATACCCTTCATGCAATGAGAGACTTCAGCTAGCCTGCTTTTCACATGATTTCCCTTTAGAGCTAAAACAGTTGGGACAGTGAAAAATACATTACGTGTCACCTCCCACCCCCCAATATTGGCATAGTGTGTAAAGTACGAAAGTGAAAACATTCACACAGGCAGCATTCTATCACTGTGAGTCTACTTGGACTCCTCTTTTAATAAAATCCAGGTGATTCCATGTGATTCTACCTTTGCAACACAGCATGTACTCACACTGGATGCGTTGTGTTTTGCAGGCACTACAGGAGAAGCCTGCTGGAGAGGGGCTTGCGGACAAGAGCGAGAGAAAACTACATTTACAGTAAATAAAAGCATCACCCACAGAGGATCTCTCAACACAATGACCTTTGAAGTTGCAGGGACACATGGCCTGGACAGGTAAGGGAATTACATTACTCATTTTTTTTCTGGTGGTTTTGTGCTGTGAAGCATGCTCGTACAAGGAAAGAGCAGTTTGCAAAACTGTGTTTAAAAAGAACTGGATTTGTCAGCCATGACAACAGCTAGGGGGAGATTTAAATAAAATAATAGGTGGTTTTTGCCTTTAATGTGTATAATTAGTTAATGCAGCATAAAAACCAGCACATCATTACTCTTCTTCTCTACACTGTATAAAAAATCAACAAAGAGAAAACATGCAAACCTAGTATTTTTTAGCTTGTCTTTTAAGAGCCTGACTCCTGTTTAGTATGCATTTAGTAACGATGCATTCAGATGAATAATTTAGACCTTTGATGACAACTTTTCAAGAGCAGTTTTATCAATGTCAGACAGCTTCCTGTTTTTGACCGTAGAAACACAAGATAAAAACCACCACTGCCATTATTAGTTTTGGCTCATCTTCCTGCTGTTTGGATAGGAAAGCCCCATTTTAATTTATTTTTTTTCTGGTAGTGAATTGGCATCATTACTTTTAGAACTTCCTGATTGTAAATGCTGAATCAAATGTATTACCATAAAAGAAAGAAAAAAAAAAAANTTGTACCAGCACTGCTAAAGCTGCAAAGCCAGACACTCCTGGGAAATGTTAGAATTTGCACTGTCTTAATTTTGCAGGTTATTACTTCTGTGTTCTAAGGCACAGACAGTCACCTTACAGATACTGTCAGGATTGCTTACCACAGACCCAGTGATGCCACATTTACTCACAGATGCTGGAAGAGGGAACCATCCCCACTCAGCAGGGCAGTTTCCTTTGTTGACAGTACTTTTGGTGGCAGTTGTGTGAGGAAGGATTATTTTAAGGACTTTTATGTTCAGCTGCACATAATTGCTCCACATCCTGGTGCTCACACCAATAGCCTCACAGGGTTTAGTTTTAAATAAAGGACTGTGTCTGTTCCTTTCTCTTATGGGTCTATGGATCTAGCAGGTGAAAGGAGTTCACCTTGCCCTTCATGAAACATCTCAGCTGAAGGCAAAACCAGCTCCAGCCTGGTATGAATTTTTCCCATCTCTGTGGGTTGTAGGTTACTAATTCGCTTTGTTAGGGAAGGATATTTAGAATAAAAAGAACTTTGAAATCAAGAGATCAGCTTAAAATATCACTAAACATTTAGTATTCCCTTCCACATGCTCACGGAGATTTTTTCCCAGCTTTCTCTTTGAACCTTGTTGATTCCTCTTATGAACATAATCTTATGTAGGTGCACACCCTGCATAAGGTGCCAGGCTGCACAGTGTTCTGTTGGTTTCAGTAATAGACTTAAATTTAGCAATTTTCTAATTGGAAATAATGCCATTATTCATGTGCCCTTGTACCGACTCCCAAGCTGCTGCCTGGCTCTCTGGACAATATGACGTTCCTAATGCACATTATCTCAGAGGTTAATGCAGAAGGAAAGGTGTTATACAACACTCAATAACAAATCCTCCAAGGAGGAGATCTCAGATAGGCACAAAAATGTTATATACCAATCTTGGCACAATATCTGCTGGGTCCTTACACACTTTAAATATATACAGTGCTCCCTTACTGGGTGTTACTTACAGCTGACACACCAGCACTGGCTTAGTACACACAGTATTGTCATGGGGACAGCTGGCCATGAGAAATGGCAAAGAGGCCATGGGCCTCTTGAGAGATTGATGGGTTAAACTGGGGGGAACGTGAGCTTATTCTTATTTTTTGAAGTTGTATGGAGGTTTTTCTTACAGCTTATGTTACTTTGTAAGCAACCTGCAAAAGCACCTAAAGACAGCAATCTAAATCCAAAATCAACTGAGCAGTGGCAGTCAGTTTGTATTCAGAATTTTGCTTCCCCATCAGATCTAAATTCAAAATTTTGAGTCCAGTTGCTCAGTGGCTTGACTTCTATATCTGAAAATTATATAAAGTCTTCAGAGTGTTGTGGAAAAGCAAAGGCTAGACCTTCATCAGCCCAGCAGCCTAGGTGTGAGCACAGAATAAGCTGGAGGTAGGAGAGCCATCCTTGGAGCAGCCTGGGAGCCAGGACACAGCTTGGCCTGCCCTGAGCATCCTGCAGCTACAGCCAGCCTTCCTTCTGCCCCCTGTGCAGGAGCCCAGGCACAAGTCAGGGCTGACACCGCCCAGATGCCAAGGGAGGAGCTGTGCAGCTGCAAACAGCTGGCACTGCCCGGGACAAGGAGCCAACAGCTCACAGGCTGGGGACGTGGGCACCTTCAGCTCTGCCCTGCCCAGCCCTGCAGCTGCAGCTCGGAGCCTCCTCATTTAGAGGCTTGTGTGCAATTGAGCACAAATGCTGTGAGGACCTGGAGATTAAAATATTTGATTTGCCTGAGCAGAAAGGACTTACTGACACAAACCAGGGCCTGTGATGTGATTTTTTGCCAGGCAAGTGTGGGGCTGGAAATCAATACACCAAAATTGCTGTGACCAGATATTAGACTCACTTAGTGAACAAAATTCATTAAAATAAGCTATGCCTCACATCACACCTTTTGCATTACTGATTTAACACTGTTACTTCCCTCTTGCTTTCTCCCAAAATGACCTTTTTGGAGTAAAACATTTGTAGAAAGCCACTTGTAAAAATTATGAAGTAGAAAATAATGAAAAATGTCAGTCTTTTATAATGAGGCACTTGCTAACAAAGGCTTTACTTAAAATGTTGTTGAAAAATATAAAGGACAATTTAAAAAACCATAGATGTGTGCCGTAAATCACTTGTGCAACACCTTTAGCAATTGCTTTTTAAGAACCTTTGATGGGTTCCCTTTATATTAAAACTCTTTTTATTCCTATCCCCTTAAACATTAGTTGCCCCACACTTGCACTGGCCACTCTTATTAAGTAGGTAAAAAAGATTTTCTTATCAAGAGTTATTGTGTAAAAGTGATCTGAAGTTGAAGGAAGAAGCTTTGTGAATCAGAGATGCAGCAGACACAATAGCAGGAGTGTGTGACATTGTAGAGCAAGAGGAGAGACAGGAGCTGGTGACTGGATTACTGATAGAGCTGGGAGAGAACCATGAAGTATCAGTACCTCATAAACTCTGTGTATCTCTCATGCTAATTTGCCTTTCTTCAGATAGAGGACAGAAAGCTCCAAGGCCCTGCTCACAGAAATTGGCATTGTGCTGCTGACTAACAGCACCTCTAGGTAATTTAGGCAAGCAGATTAAAATAAGCCTGATACAAGCAACAAAAGGAAATAATTGTGTCCCTTGTATTTTCCTTTCAAATTGATATCCTTGAGATGGCAAAGGAGACCTGGCAGGACCACCAGTTTATGTACAAGCATCTGGTGTGTGTGCTGTATGCACGTTTTCATGAAGCACATTTTGGAGGCTGACACTCCTTTTCTTTCTTTTTCTCTCCACTTCTCCATCCAAACAGAAATATCCTCCACCTAGTGCTCATCCCAGCAAGAATAGTGGTAGTACATCTATGAGTAGAGGGTGGAGAAAAAGAGCTTCAGTCTGCATTGCTGGCAGTCAGCAGAAACTGAGAATTGTCTTTTCTCTCCTAAATCCTCACCCATGAGCTCAGCTTCCACCTGAACACACTGTGTTCAGACCTGCCGAGCCCTTAGGCACAGCTATATAATAAGGTGTTCATTGCCAGCAGATTAAAATTCAGTTTAACACCTATTTGCCCACACAGAGCTGAACTGGTAGCAAGGAGCAGGTGTCATTAGCACTCTGCTGTGCTGCCCTGTAGACCCAGGAGCTGATAGCAGTTATTTATAGTTTTAGAAAGTAGGTATAAACCACAGAATTTATTACAGTGTGCTTAAACTGGGAGCAAAGGTGTGTTGGCTCCCTCTGTGATGCTGGGTGCCCCAGGATTTGGGATATGAGGCTGGACAAGGGGTGTGCAAGACACACACACCAGGGAGAGAACAAGTGGTTCACTTGGATCCAGTGGCCAAGAGATGCTGTAGGATCCTATGGTGTGGCCATGGCTCTGGGCAGCATCCAAGAGTGACAGGCAAGTCCTCTGAGTTGCATCAAAAGAAAGGGTTTTTTAGGAATAATCCCTCTTCTGACACAGAAAACATGTTATTGCTATTAATAAATACTAATTTAAAAAACCAGTAGCAACTGGACTTTTAATTTCTGAAGGCACAGAGGTCCAGAGATATAGAACAGTAGCTGACTTTCATTACAACTGACTGGGATTTTAGGAGCCCCATTCTTTGTGCAGATCTTTCTTTCCAGGCATTCAAAGAACGGTGACTAAATTGCACTTGAAACTTGACTACAAGTTGTTCATCTGCCCATCCTACACGTTTGGTAGACAGGATATTGCATTATTCTGATTTAATAAATAGCACATCTTCCTTAGGAAACCAGCGGTCTTTAACTAGTGCTGAATTATAAGAGACAATGAAGAAGCTGGGTTTACAAGGAAAAAAAAGGAGAAAAAATTGCATTGATTGGAGTTACCAACTTAAAATAACTTGTTCAAAGTTCGTCTATTGCAGTGAAAGCCTCCATGAAACCAACCTACAGTAGAAAGTTTATACATAGAATTTGCATAGCTGCCATTCAGAGCCAGACAGGGTAGAAAATAGGAGGTTACATGCTATTCAAGCTCTAACCCCAAGCTTCAACTCCTTCCACAGTCTCAGCACATCTGGAGGTTCTTTGCTAAATTTGTCACCAGTGTAGCAGGGAACAACCAAGCAAGATGGGAAGAGCGTAATTAGACTTTAGGCTCAGTATCTCAGAGGTGGGAGAAGAGCAGCTCACCACCCCTTTGGAACCAAAAGCTGATCTCAAGAAGAATCACAAAGCCAGCCAAAAAAAGAGATGTCACTCTAAGTGGTTGCATTTCTATTTAGGATAGTTAAAAAGACAGAACTGTATTCGGTTGCACTGTTGAAAGAGAGAGTTTAAACTAGCTAAGAGTTTGATTTGAAACTGAAGTGCTGTGTTCTGGTTTGCTTTATGGGCTCCATAAATGCTGCACTTCTGCACGATTTAAAATAAAAGTTGGTGAAATCTAGCAAAGCTTTTTGCAACATTTTTATTGAAATGATACGTATGGGGAAGTGAGGTTATGGCACATTTTCTGAAGGGTGGATTAACATTGGGTAGGACTTCCCACGAATGCCAAATCCTGTATTTTAGATTATCAAAGCATATTTTAATGTTTTGGAAAAGAAAAAAGCAGTCCATCTTGAAAATTTTTCCTATTCATTCTTTAATTTCTTAAAAACACCACTTCATTTAGGCTGATATTTCTGAAGTAGTTATTGAGAAAAATGCTTCTCTGATCTGAGGATCCCCCATTTCTCATGAAATCAATATTGTATATTAGCTGTCCTCTTCATCTCTGAAAAAAATCAAGTCATAAATCTTTCTGGCATCTCTATTCATTCTCCTGATTACACCAGATAATGCTGAGGAACAAAGCAAGCTTTTTTTTTGCTAAATTGCATGTCTGGAGAGGCTGGTGAGGGGGACTGTGTAGCTGTGGAGATAAAGCCTCTAAGTCCACATTAATATATAGCTCAAAAAGAAAAGAAATTGGAACAGTCATGAAATATGGAGTAGAAGATACACCTTGCATTAGTATTTCTGAGCTGAAGGAATGGGCTATCAAGATTTAGGTGGCATAATATTCTGAATTCTATTTTAAAAACATCATTATCATCAGAGAACATTTAATACAAATCCTTCCTACAGATTCCCTGCAGGAATAAGGTGGCCTAGCTAACAAAGCCTTGATTTATTCAATAAAACATACTCCATTTTTCTATGAAATGTAAACAAGTCACCTGCTTCTACCATCTCCATGGCTCAGCTGCCACTGCACAAATATCCTTTTATATCCAAGGAGTACCTGGGCACTACCACATGTCCTGATGTACAAAGGTCTCCATTCACATGCCTTGCAAGTAAGAACAAACAAGGACACCACAACTGCTAAACACACAGGAACTTGTTCAGCTCCAACAGACACAGCATTTCTCACCCCCTGCAAGGATTTTCACATAGCAACGCCTTAGCGGGCACGTGAAGGGAGCCAAAACAAGAGCAGGATTTGCTGCCTTAGCTCGTCCCTTTGCAGCCTTGCAGGCAGGAAGGGAGACAATCAGGGTCCTTGCAACCCATAACCTGTAAAACCAGTGCACCTTTCCCTGTGCCCCAGACAGACTTCTGTTTCTCACTTATAAATCCTTCCTCTTGAAAACACTGTGCCATAAACACATGTTCATGGCTTAGTCATTATATGCTGTTACTAGAAGCATCAATGCCCCTTTGACCCATTAAATGCCCACAGATTGGGGCACACTACACAGCTGGGCCAATCCAGCAGATCTGGATGTGGTCTGTGTTGTGGGCTTCCACTGGCAATGCCCATCAGGGGCAGTCTTTGGGGTGATCTAAAATAGCAGGTCTGTAGACTGGGTATCTTATTTATCCACCAGCATCCTGGTGGGTGCCGACCGGCTGGCAGATTCCAGCCCTAAATTAGGCACACAGGGAACTCTGCTGAGGTCAGGGAGACTGCTCAGCTGAGTGAGGCTTATGCACAAGAAACTGCAACACAAACTCCTGCTAATTGCAGTGAGACCAGGCTTTGCCCCAAGGAAGGGATGTATCAAAAACATCCAAGAGGATTCTCTCTGCGTCCTTGCATGAATTCACCTGTGCAGGACACACCAAACACAGATGTGTGCTAGTAATGAGAGGTACAGAAGCCGGAATGGCATCCAGGCAATATCCCTATCATGCAGTACACTGATTATCTTCCTAGATCCAGCCCTCTGTGTTACAGCCCTGCTTCAAACAAGTGTGTTACATTAGCACAATGATTTTTCCAAAGGAGACTTCCCAGTGACCGTGCACCAAAACCTACTTCATGAAAGAAGTTGTGATGCTGTTTCTAGCACTGCAATCAGAAAGCCAACAGGGAGAGAAACCCCGCTCAGGCAGCGTAACTCAGAGTTACATTGCTGTAAGATGCCTACTTTTTACTTTATGACTGATCAGATCATAAAGAGCACGCAGTGAAGAGTAACCTCCAGACACTCATCACTGAATCTGTAAATGCACATGTTGCCACCACAATCAGGCTGAAGATATAGGGGGGTTTGGTATTCTCATTACAGATTAGAACAATGAATCACTTCCATTCCCACAGTTTTCACAACCTGCCCATAAGAAAATAAATTGCAGCATAGGGAACCAGTGAGTTACAGTCTGTGTTGAAAAGACGAGGAGATGGTAAATAGCTGTGTGTAATGTTTAGTGCTTTATGAAACCCTCCCCTATTCTTCTCTAAACAATTATAAATAAAATAGCAGCCTGTCTTAACGCAGCCCAAATGCAGCTCCTCTATGATAAGGATTTAAAGATGCCTAAACCTAGTTTGTAAGCAGTTTTGTTTCTGTTTAGGATTAAAAAGTATCCTGAGTGTTAATCCTGCATTCTTCAGTAAGGTTAAAAGAAAGGAAAATATTTAGTGAAAAATTCTTCACTAACCAATCAACCAATCAACATTAGCATCAGGACGGCTACTAAATTGCTTTCTACATATCTGCGATAATTCAATTATCATTTATGCTTGCAAAGGAACATGAAGTGTTGGTTACTTTGGGACAACACTCTCCCAGCTCCTTTTGGAAACCATTTGTGCTATTAAATCATTTATTCCCAGCACTGTGCTCAGCTGACAGTCCCATACATCAGCTCATGCTGAAGAGAAGATCTGTATAAAGTCTTTGAGTGGCTCTTCCCCAGCACAGGACACTCGTGTCTTGTCCGCGGCCAAGACGTTGGTACAACACAGCACCGCCTTCTTTGGTTTTATCAAACCGCAAGGAAGGCTGGTAATTTCCATTTCCCCCCTCAACACCCAGACCTACTTTCCTTTAAAAGCTCTGATCTTTGCATCCCTTTCCACCCCCTCGTACACCGCAGTTTCTATAATCATCACCTTATATAAGAGACCCAGAACCGGGAGCGGTTATTTATCCATGTTTGCGTGCCCTCGCTTTCTCCCTGGAGAGCACCAAAATAACCTAACAGGTCCCCATTTGGTACACGTGGGCTGGCATACCCTTGTCATCACTGGTGCCCGCTGTCACCCTAAGGGGAATGATGCTGGGGACAAAGAAAAAGAGTTCATGCTGAAGGTACCATATAGGGTCCTTGCTGTGGTGTGATTTTTCCAAATATTCGACTCCACTCCTGTGCTACACAGCAGGTGAGGGGGTGCCCAGCTCTGCCAGTGCCCTGGGTTTGCACAAAGGGAGGCATGCAGGAAAGCAGGAGGGAGTCCCAGAGCCACTGCAGCACACAAACTGCACCCACCCAAAGGGTCAGGCTTTTGACTCGGCCCTTGTGCGGCTGTTATCATTGGCCTGTGTATTTGCAGGTGGCCCTGTTGCAGCATTGTCACTCAGCTGGTTTCTAACTGACCTGGCAGGTTTTTACTGCTCTCCTGTCCTGCTTGCTGGCACAACAACAAAGTCTGGGGGATTTATGTGCCCCAACACCCACACAGGAGCTGTGAGAGAAGCCTCCTCCCGAGGAGAGGAAGTTTTTGCTGACAGATGCCTCTGTTTGAAGTGTCCATGTGTATTTAGGCCCTGATCCATCAGAGCATGGGAGCACTCAGCCTTAGGCACGTCCATATTGCTGTCACCAGCTATGTAAAGTAAGGTGGGTATTTAAGTCTTTCCTGGGCTTAAACCTTTGGTTTATTATCCTGGCAGCTCTTATAGCCTGCAGTGCTCTAGGTTGATGATTTACAGAGAAGCTAAAGAAGAAAGTTTGCAGCACACACATATTTCTGCAGTGAAAAAGCACAAGATAACTTGTTTAATCCATTCTGGGGAAGGGCTTTTATAAGCAAACATGCGTTTACCCTTTTTATTGGGCACTTCAGCCACAAAGTTTATGACCTCAGCAGTTTTGCCCTGTGCAGAGCACCTGTAGGCAGGAGTTGCTGCAGGAAATGTCTCTGGTGCATGGCCTGTGAATGCCTGTTAGACACCATACAGGGTGCTGGGGTTAGCAGCAGCTTCATAGGGATAGACACATCCCAAATTTAGTCACTGGTTCAACCCACTCCTTGTCCTGCCCATTTGCTCCCTTCCAAGCTCTCCACTGACTTTGTTGCTTTGAGGGAAGCAGATAGGAGCTAGTGTTATTCCAGAAGGCTGGGGGAGTTTCTAATGGGCCCAGACAAGTCTGACAACCAAAATCTAGTCCTAAAGAAATACTTTTCTTCTTTAAAGAAAAAAAAAAGCGGTTTTCTTGGGGAAAAAATCTCAGCTTATTTTCAGCTTGCAGATTTTTTAGTGCAAACCAGCACCCCTCCTTGAGCTTTGTGTTGCTGGTACCCTCCATCTGCTTTCTTCTTTGGCCAAACCATTTCTTCAGTGAGTTGCTCTAGTTTGGTGCCCTCAAAAGCTGATTTTCCCTGCCTCTAACCAGACCACCTTCCCTCTGTTTCTCCCTCATTTCTGCAGAAGTGAACTCCAGACTGTACAATCCAAATTAAAAGGCTTAATTTTTATAACTTGTCAGCCAGACAAAATTAGTTTTGCTGATAAGGGAAATCCGCTTGTTTGCTGGAAGAGAGACGGGAAGTAGCTGTGCCAGCTCAGGGGATCATACTCAGCCAGGACTGGAAATAGCAGCACTCAGCCTCAGAGTTCATCAGTGAGCCACTTCTTCAGTAAAATCACCCAAACAATTTCCTGATGCTTCCCTAATCATGCCTCTCTGAAATTCTTCTCCCTCCCCACCCATTCATTTGAAAAAATAAGTCCCTTTTTCTTCTCTTCAAAAACTACATTACTTTGCTTTACTGACAAGTTGAAAATGGACATTATGGTTCTTGATTGTCTTATTCACTCATCATCCACAGTGATGGTATGCAGCAATGATCATTAAATACAAGTTTTTACATCTGAAATGTAAAGATACCTGATGTCATCATCACCTCATCTGTCATAATAATGCTCGGTTTTCATCTGACCTTTAGAAATCAGCAGATTCAATTACTTGTAGCATTTGCTGAAGATCCTCCAGGGATCTCACCATAAATTATACTGTATTCTACAAATAGATATGACAACACTAATCAGCAAATTAAATGACAGTGATCATTCCTGCAGAGATACTTAAACATCTGATTGAGCTGGTACATTGGATCTATGCAGCCTTCAGCTTCAGCCTGCAGAGCCACTGCTCTCATGCATAGGAAATGCTGACCTTGCAAGCAGGCACCTGTAGGTTACTGAAGATGCCTGATAAAAGAAGGGAGAAAAAGGCTGAGGCCTCCAAGCAAATGGACATTGATTGATGGCGACTCCAGTCCCTTCGTTAATGTTTTGCTCTGATATTGCCGCTCATTTGACTTTACACAATTATTCCCAGACTGACCAGGTCTGGACACTTCCTAACACTCTTTTCCCTGGGCACGGCAGATCCAGCACTAACCCAGCACCAAGATGCTGCCGGGCAGTCCTTGCCAGGTAGTCCCAAGGCAATTCCTCCTTGAGATATATCCAATACCCTAGTCAACAGCCATTTTGCAGTGGGCAGGGACTAGATCTTGTCCCACCTCCATCCTCATTGCCCTGTCAAGCTGTAGTGGAATAATACTTGCCAAAACCCCACGTCATCAGCTGGCTGCTCCTGGGGCTGTGCTCCATGTGTTGCCTGCACAGTGTGGTAAGATCAAAAATGCTGGGCAGGAAGGGCAGCGTGCAGAACTGTGAGGCTGGAAGATGCAAAAGACCTTCCACAGGCCATGGGGGAAAGGAGACCATCATTGGGGCCAGGCTTACAGTGCAGAAGGCTGGAGAGGCCTGAGGCCATGGCTCTGCTGAGAAGGTCAGCCAAATGAGCACTGAGGCATGTCCTGCACTCACAGCCAGTGTCACCTTCATCTGGCCTGGTCCTCCAGCCATTCAGTGGAAGCAGGTGCTGCAGGAGAAGGGCAGCATGAGGCTGAGAGGTGCGACTGCATCCTCCGCCACAAGCTGTTATTTTGACAGCTCTGTTACAGTCATATAGAAACAACTCCTGGGAAGTGTAAAGCACTATAAAAAAACAGGCAGGGAAATCATCTGTCCTGCAATATGCCAGCTTTCACTGCTGAAAGAAGTGAAGAAGATGAGATGCCAATTAAAATCTGCAATGGGTTCTTTCCCTGGCTCTTTCTTTGGCCACAGCTGGTTATTGATCACCCCCGAACCACTATTTCTCCTCTTAAGTCTGTGTGGTTGACATATCTGATGTTTATTTCATAGCAGCCCTCTCCCCTAGAAGATTAATTCATTTTTCATACCCACAGGAAGATTTCAGCTGAGGCAAAGGGATGAACAGCCCTTTCTCAAGCTGCCTTTCTTAGGGAAAGGCCAAAGACTCTTATCCCAGGAATCACTAGCTGTGCTCAGAGTTAAGGTGTGACTCCAAATCCACCTGAAGTAGTACAGATTGTGGAGATACCACAGTGATTTCCTACCCCAAGTGCCATTGACACAAAATCCAAGCTGCTGCTTGCTGTGCATTCCATACCAGGATTTCAGTGCGGGATTTTGGGAATGCAGGTGCATTTATTGGTTTAATGCAGTGTCAGATCCTGTACATACCAAGGCTCATGCCATATGAAAACGCAGCAGCCCTCAGAGACCTCTGGAGTCACCTCTGCAATAGCAAAAAGAGTCGTGCACTTAGCCCAGTACCAGCTGCAGCCAGGCAGCCCTGCTGGCACCCCTGTCACATGTTCCCACTGCTCTGCTCCTTCAGGAGCCTGCAGGGCCTGATCACCAGGAGAGGTCTTTGCTCTGCACACCTGTGGGTGCTAGGAAGGCATCTTCCTAATCCAACAACACACCAAGAGCAGATATACCCAGCCATTCTAGCACCAAAAATTCAGTATAAAGTTTCCTCTTTTTTTCTCTTCTAACCACGCATAGTACTTGGTAGCAACACCATCTGATAACCCAGCACAAACAATCCTGCTCATTTGTGTTGCATCGTTGGCGTTCTCCGTAGAGACACACACACACACAAGTTTTCTCTTTATGTGCCACTCCTCCCACCTTGGGGAAGGAAATTAGAAGTGCTGATGGAGGAGTTCCAGTCACATTTCCTTCCAACTCCTGGTGGCATCAGTTCAACAGTGACAGTTTGTAGGGCAAAACAAATGGCTTGTGAAGTGAGTGTGTGTTATGGGGCCCTACCCCAAAGAAATGCCTGTCAAGTATTCTAGGAATTCACTGTGACTCTGGTACGTTTTTGTTTGACAAGAGGTATGCTGAAAAGTTTAACTTCCACCCTCATTACTGCAAACTATTCCCCCAGCAGAAGGGGCTTTTCTCTTAGGCAGTACACTGCAAATTGGTGCTGTACTCTCAATCAGCATCACCCTTCTGTCAAGGGAATGCCTTCAAGGGCTTCACTCTGCACCTGGCACTTCTTGTGGAGGAGCCCTTGCAGCAAAAGGAAAGTTTTCAGCCTGAGGAGCAACACCCAAGTGCTGCTGGCAGGAGAATCCTCCTCCTCGGAGCTGTAACTACCACACAGACTGACATACTCACCCTCTTTCTTCCCTTTACAAACCAATGGTACCATGAAACACTTGCACAGTGTAGGAAGTAACATTGCACCCTACTGTAGCAACTCTGCATGCCAGCAGAATGTGATTTGAGTTTGAAACAAAACACAATTTCATTCATTTCTACCCTCATTTATTTAAAAACTACACGGCTGTGTGGACACATTATCATAGGAACAGCCCTTGTCCCTTCCTTGCCTTTTTTGTCCACATATTTCCAAGGCAGCACTTAGTCTTCTAGGGTCACAGGCTTAGCTGGAGCTTTGTGGGAGGCTCATAGTATACATTAATATTACTGTAGTAATATAGTAAGGACTACAAATAATGCCTTTTTCTTTCTCCCTTCCCCCTCTCCTGTGTCCTCTGCCATGGATTATCATGGCATTGTTCTGAATCTCTACTCAGTACCTCTTGTGTCTGGGAATGCTTACAGGAAAAAAATCAAGAAAAGACAGATATTTCAGCCATGGAACATCAAGGAGAATTTAATTTGTCATGAGCTGGAGTAATTAAAAGTAATTTTTACGTGTTTTGGATGCTGACTTCGGTCAGAGCATGAGCTGTGCAAAATGCTTATTTTTATAGTTTTGACGTAAATCATGGAATGTTTGCTTTCTTAATTTGGAACACTTACCCTAAATGTTCCAAGTCTCTGTAGATAAGTCCAGGCTCTTTTCTTCCTCACAATATCCATCCATCCATTAAAGTCCCAGGGTTGACTGCCCAAGTTGTTTAGCTGGACTGAACACAGCACCAAGGCATCTTTTAAAAGTGCTAACTTCCAACAATCTTGATAAACCAGTGATACACAGTAAGATGCACAGTTTTGCTATCTAAAATCTGCCTTCTTCTTTGCAGGAGTGCCATGGATCATTTGCTTAATAAAACAAACCCAGCCTCCTCCCCCAAGCCCGTCACATACACAAAAATAATTTCCTTGGTTATATTTTTCTCTGGGGATGTTTAAACTGTCAGCTTTGCTGAGCTACATTCTCCCCTCTCATTCTTTCTCATAGGGGATGTCCTTTCATGGGGGACTCAGTGCAAAGTCACATTTTGAAATTTTCCAGAGGATTTAATATTAATGCACGTATAAAAGACTTGCAAAATCTTTCTCTTTTGAAATGATCATATTCTATTAATAGTTGCTAGAGCTGGTGTTGTTCAACTTCGACAAATACTTAAAAATGTAGTCCATGCAAACACTTCTGATCCCAGGGTTACATGGATGTCTCATTTTTCAGATCAGTCACTGTCTCAGGGTACAGGCACATGATCATTGGCTCACTCAAATGGAGATCCATTTGAAATTATCCCATGTTATTGGAATCACTTGGTGTTGGATAAGGAGCTCTCTGTTTCCAGTTGTATATTCTCTTATCCATGGAAAGTCCTACTTGGCCAACAACAATAAACTCTTGGAAATGATCTCACACGTCCCAAAACCTCTGCAAGTGAATGTGGGAAAAGCAGAAGCTTTAGTTTTGTTTTAACCTAGGACACTGCTAAGAATCAGTTACTGTAAAGGATAGCAATGCAAAAATGTGAACCCACAGAGCCTGTCTCATATGAATACACACTTGAGAGTTTTTCACATTTGCAGTTTCAGCTGTCATCCTCTGCAGCCACCCACAGCCAGAAGTAATGGTGTGAGATCATCGCTAACATCTTCAAACTGGGCTCAGTGTTTAATATCCATGATAATCCATCAGTTAAAATCCACTGAAATTCAACTCTCAAACACTTAAAATTATTAATAATTAAAAGCTGCCTAGATAGGAATGTAACATGCCAAAATGTTGGCTAGCACATGCAACTTGGCACAACAATTTGCATTGCAGCCTTTTCATCAGTTACAATAAATGAGTGTGGTAGAATCTCTACTCCACTATTAAATTAATATGCTTTTTTCTTTTCTTTTCTTTTCTTTTTTTTTGGCTCACATATGGCAGAAATATCCTTGTGGCAATAGGAAGGGCTTTGGCAGACCTGTGCCTAAACTGTGTTGATGCCGTACAAGTCTCCTGTAGGGAGAGCAGGGATTTAGCCCAAATCCAGCTGCCCTGATCACGAGTGCCTGGCTGTCAGTGTGCCTGCATGGGCTCCATCTGCAATCAAAGCCACAGTGTTGCTCCCATAGAAAGCTGCCTGGGAAATGGATGTGGTTTTTTGTAAGATGAGTCCCATTCCCTCTGTAACTGGTGGCAAATTGCACTTTTGCCAGGAAAAGCAGGATCAGACGCTGTTGGCTGGTGCCTGTATTTCTGCTGGTAAGGAATGCTAGCCAGAAAACCCAAAACAGTTGTGTAGAAACATCCTCCAACAGGTTTTCTCCCCATTTTATATAAATACTGCATGCTTTAAATCAATTACCTGTCCTCTACAGCTCCCTGTGTTAGTGGTTTTGCAGCCTTCACTGATTTAGGGTTGCTAACTCTGATTTTACTGCAGGTGCTATGATGTTTATTGGTTTTTTTGTAAGTATCATCTCCTTGAGTCATATGAAAATTTTCCATTTCACAGCTCAGGATTGGTCCCATGTCTGCTGCTGGTCAAGGAAGGTTGCAAGCATGCAGCTGGTAACTGCTGTAAGCACCAGTAATATTAGTGGGGATAATTCTTATAATTACAAATGAAAATTAATTTTTCATTTAATAAAGCTTTATGAATGTCCCAGTTTAGGTTTTGAGTGGGTAGCAGTACAGAGGAGCAAACTGCCCTACTCGACACCAGTGCTCCATCACCCTGCAGTGTACATGCCACACTGATTTACACCATACTGATAGACTTAGCATCCTTGCAGTTCTGAGGACGGTTATACGAAATCAATTTGAGTGTCTGGTATTGAATTCTGATCCTCCAACACTTGCACTTCTCCAGGCATCCCCACCATCTGCATCCACGATGCTGCTGGGTTGCTGAAAGACGACGTGGTTTGGACCAGATCCTCCTCTTGGCTGGAGGCAAGCACAGCATTATTTTCATTCCACTATCTGAAGGAGGCAGATCTGGTAGCAATTTAAGAATCATACATTATCACAGGCTATGAAAAGAATAATTTATGCCCTTGAGCATTTCTCAGATCTTTCAGCAAAATCAGACATCTAACGGAAAATCTAGTTCTTCGGAGAGCCACAGGGATGAGTAATGCACCCAGGAGGAGTTGGGGTTCAGACATGCAGGGATTAGCCTGATCCACCAGCGTGGTTTCATCATCTCGGACAGACTCAGGCACATCATGTCTCCTTGTTTCATAACAGCCATCTGGATGTGAAAATGGGAAGGTGGGAGCTTGTCCCATGGCTCTGGTTTGTCTTCTTATGGGCCAAATGTCACCCTGGGCTTTTGTGGAGGGCTGAGTGCTGCCTTTTGTGCTGGGAGCTTGCACCACTCCTGTTTCTCCCTGACACACGGTGCCACAGACAGCAACAGGCCTGGGTGTCTGTAGCTGAGAGAGGGGATATACCCCAGAACACCTCACCCAGTGTGAATACAACCATCCAGAATGCTTCTGTGCTGGGGTGGGACGTGCTGCTCTCTTGGGCATTTGTCAAGCAGTCGATATATAAAATTCCCAGTGCTGCCCCAGGATCTTGTTGCTTTCATGCAAGGAGTCACTAAGATAGCTTTGCCTCTGTTGGTGTTTACCTTCTGCTAGTATAACCTCTCCCCCCAAAAAAGCAACCCCAAAGCTGCCTATTAATTGCTACAGCAGTGACAATTCCTACAGGAATGGAGGGATCTCTCTGCAGTTCTCTGAGCGTGTGACACTGGGCAGTCACCATTAAATAGCTGACTTAAGGCAAATCCAGGATGATCTAATTATTAAAAAAGAAAATAAATACCCTCTCTCCCTTCCTGCCTTACAGGAGCAATACAACCCTGAATTTGTCTGAATGCAGGGTTTCCAGTTCATCTCCTTCACTGAACATTTGATAGTTCATTTAAAAGAAAGAAAAAAACCAAACAGAGCAGAGGGCTCCCTCGTGGAATGTAAGACCTCCAAAGGATTTTTGGCAGCATCTGGAGATATTATTAAGTTTTCAGACTAGGTATGCATAGCACAATAATTAGGTCCCCTGAAGAGACCCCAGTAATTGATGGAATTTGATTACATCTATTATGAAAGTATGAAATGGCTCTTCATAAAAAACGGTATTGGATTTTTCACTCTTTACTCCACATAGGCTAAAAATCAATATTAATACCTGGCTAGTGAATTCGGACACTTGAAGAAGTTTGTCACACAAAGAGGTCACAACACTGGTTTCTAATTGCTGTGGAGCTAACGAGGGGATTGAGAGCACCGTGCTATGTGCATTGGATTAGACAGACTGCTCCAGAAATACCCTTCATATTTCTGTACGAAATATTGAAGAATTTGCCTTCTGGAACAAAAGCTCTAAGTGTTATTTTGTAGAGCTGTTTCTTTACTTCTGGCAGTGCTCCAGAGTGCTGAAGAACCAAGTGAACAGAGAAGAAATAGGACGTGCACTGTGCATGGGCATTGCCAACAGAAGAAATCAAACATCAGACAATTCTCATGCATTTTGGGACTGAACTGAGAACAGCCACTCAGGCAGAGGGCAAGTGGGATTCCAGGGACCACCGGATCTGCCTGGTCCTGCCCTGACGCTTGTCCTCTGCTGGGGACAGCCAGGCTGCCCCTGGTCTCCTGCAGCCTGGCGTCCGCCGAGGCTGCTGCAGAGCGGCAGCTAGTGCCAGAGGATGGGAAAGGCTGGGAAAGTGAAAGTGCAACCCAAGGGGAAAGCAGGAACCTGCTGGAGGAATCCACAGATTTCACAGAAACAAACTCCTCATTTCACATGCAGATCATGTGCTGGTTCTCATACAACTGTTTTTAAGGTAGCGCTGTGTTTTGACAAATAGAGCTTAACAATCTCAGTACTTGCAAGTGATTGGAGTATGCATAAAAGAGATATTTAACTCTATTAACTCCATGAAGCAAGACAATGGTAATTGTGTCAAATTCATCTTAACCCGTAGTGAAGCAGGGCCAATTAAACCCCAAGATGTTTACCACCATCAGCAAATGCCTGTCCCTGTGCCTTGGACCCCATCTGGCAACACTGGCACCCCTTGTCCACAGCCAGTCCCAGTATAGGTGAGGAGCTGCAGCTTTTCTCAAATAGCTGAGAACAGCAGCACCTCCATGGAGACCCAGATAGTTTCCTTCTCATCAGTTACCTGGACACAAAGAAGTTATCACAGCTCCCCAGTCTGTCACTGGTCTGAGAGAACAGCAATCTGTAAAGCCAGATACAGGTTTTAAATTATGGCAATAGAAAACTGTTGCTTTTTATGGAAAGGGAGAGTGAACACCCAAAGCTGGATTTCCTCAGGGAAAGCAGAGCAATTATTTTGTTGCTACCTAGGCGATACCACGGTGTTTTCTTCCTATTTCTAGACCCCTAATATAATAAAAGGAGCTAATAGCAGCAAGATGTAGGAGACATGCACTGGTGAATGCTGTAATGCACCGAGCTAAATGGAGTCCTGTGCCAGAGAGGCAGCGCAGGGTTTCTCAGCAGTGCAGAGCCTCTGCCTGGGTAGCCACAGCATGGTGGCATTTCCTGGCATCACTCCTCGTGTGGTACCCACACAGGTGACACGGGACAGCATCTGCCACTCTGCACCACCCCCAGCCCTGCCCAGGCATCCCCAGCCCCACTGCCAGCCCAGCACTCCTCCAGAGGCAGGAAAACTCCTCCTGGGGAGCAGGAAAGGACTTCTCTCCCTCTCCTCCTCTCCAGCCAGGCCTGGCAGCTGCCTGCAGGTCCCTGAGCATGGCACAGAAGGCAGCAGTGGCATGAAGGAGCTCTGTGGTCGCTTCCAGCCCATAAATCAGGGCAGCCAACAGCCCTGCTGACGGCCTTGGGCTTAACGATCAGAGGGAGCACTCTGCGGCAGCAAAGTGAAAGCAGAGTGTAATAGTTGTTTACTGAAAGGAATACAGGCTGTTTCCTATTCATACAGGTCCTCATCAGGAGAGGCTTTTCACCTAGCTGGAGGAACTGAGCTGTCTGCTGAGATCACTGCACTCTGGGATGGAAATCGTGGCACACCATAGCCACTGCCTCCTCCTGACTGGGGCTCCATCTCCAGCTGTTTCCCCGGGGCTGACAGGCTGCACTCCATGAGTCAGAGATGCATCTTACCACAGGCCTTACAGCCTGGTTTGCTTCCAGCAAGGGAGTTCATCTGTTCTGCTCAGCTGGTGGTGAGCACTTGGGTTGAGTTTATTTATTGCTGAGGGCTCCTGGGATGCCATAATTTTACTGATTTACACCCTTGGAGAGAGGTGACTCGTTTTCTGGGAGACATCTCATATGGCTGAATCACCATGCTCAGGGTTACTTTACTGACCCTGGCAATTAAGTGGACATTAAAAAGCCTTTCCAAAGAGAATCACAGCCTTGCATAATCACATGTGAAAGTGCCCTCCTAGGGGGAAAAAACCCTCAAAGAAAAGAAAATTATACTAAGAGCAACAAATCTTAGGGCCAGGAGAGGCTGTGAGATCATCTAGTCTGGCCTGTCCATCATAGTCCCCTCTGCTGCATCCACACTGACCACATGGTGCAAGTACCTTGTGTGACACCATCCCCTGCAGTGCATCATCCCCTGTCCTGTCAGTGCTTACAATCCATCATCTCTGCTGTTGTGCATGCAGAAAGAAAATGAAGATTTTGGTGTGTCTCTAACTCTCTTGCCTCCAGCTTCCATCTGGCAGCTGGTGTTTTGCTTTTCCAACAGCCTCTGCTGGTTTTCCTGTGAAGTCCAGCTTTCAGCTATTGGTCTACAGCCCAGGGACTGTACAGGGCCAGTTTTTATCTGCATGTTCCTGAAAATGTGGTACAAAACCTGGACAGGGTGTTTCCCAGCTGTAACCTCTTTCCCAGCTGAAGGCAACTTACTTGCCCCGCTCACAGCCTCTGCCACTCATGGGTCAGATCAGTGCAGCAACACTTGCCAGCTAAATTTCCTCTTTCTCAAGAACAGAGTAAAGTTTGATTCACACCCCATTTTTTTTTTCTTTTTAAAATTATTTGATCCCCCTTACCCAGCCCATAATCACTTCTTTGAACAGCCAGTTATCCCACAGCAGCTCATGGCACAAATTACCTTACAGTTCTCAGCAGTGGAAGTTGCCAAGCTGTGCTGCTCATTAGCCAGGCTTCCTCCATTGATACAGCAGCAGGCTTTACATTCCTTCTCTCCCCATTTATCAGGTTGGCTTCAACTTGTTCTGAAGTAGAGCTTAGCTTCCCCAGTGCTACTTAAAGCCCTTCTACCTGGAGGGGAATCCAGCCATAAGGATTAGCACCTCTTACCACAGTCTTCCCACCATGTTTTGCAGCCCACCATTCCAAAAACCCCAGCCCTATAAAATTGTATCAATTATACAGTAGTTAATAGATTACCTCCAATATTTTCTTCTTTACTCTCTGCAGGCTGAACACTTGGATCTTTCATTTCTTCAGTGTTTTTTCCCCTCAGATCCTCCTTTTGATCATGCTACCCCCATGATACTGATCCTGAGGAACCTGTAACCTGAGCCTCCAAACCATCCCACTGAGAAAAAGTACAATGGAACTACACTTGGAAAAGCAGCACGAGTCCCAAGCCTTTCCAGCTGTTCAGCAGATACCTTCTTTCTAGAGAACCCTTTTAAAACCCAGAATTCCTTGTTGCAGTTGGCTTCCTTACCTTCACTAGTGACCATCACCTGCTGTTTTTTGAACGTGGCTTTGATTTCCTGCATTGCCTTTTTGCTGAGCAGCCCTTCCTTCTCCTACTGAGATCTTGAAAAGAAGAGTAAGGGCAGGGCCAGTACTCTGAGCAGGGACCAGGTCTGGTGATGGTCCAGAGAATCCTGCTCTGTGTGGGTTTGGGCTGGCAGATTTGATGTGCAGCTCCTGCACACAGAGCTCTCCCAAAATCCAAGGGGTTTAAAGTCTCACATCTTTCAAAGGCACAGCTGCTTACCTCAAAATTACTTCCTTGTGTTCAAGTGCACACCCAGGGTTTAGGGGGCCTGGTTGTCCAGCTCTTCACCCTGATCACCCACTCCAAACTCTTTCTGTCCCTCTCAGCACTGTTCCCCAGTGCTCATCCCAACATCTCAGCTGGATCCAGGTACTCTCCAGCCCTCTCCTGGAACCTGCATCGTGGTGAAGGAAACAGTGTAAAGCTCGAGAAGCTGAGGATCAGCTACTCCTGGCAGAAACTGACACTGGCACTAGTTCTCAAAGCATACAGTCTGAGGGCAAAGTGAAGCCTTCAGTCACCTTTCCCCAGCTGGCAGTAGCAGACTTCTGCAGCTGTGGTGGGACTGGTTTTCTTCTGGCCATCATCAGGAGCCTCTGCAGAACCCGCCTGGAACTCAGCAGCCCACTGGGCTTCTCAGAGCAGCTCAGGTCCCACTGCCTGGCCTCTGCAACAGCAACCTCCCTGTGCTCAGCCTCCAAACAGCTTTTCCACACATCCCAACCTGTTTCTCTCTCCCCTCAGCAGCCAAGTCTGTCTCCTGTGGCCCAAGTACAAGCACCAAGGTCGCCTGCTCAGCCAGCTGTGAGAATCCTACCTCACCGAGCCCTGCAGGAGCCAAGGGTTATTTCCCAATCCTTCCTTTGACCTCCTGGCTTTTCCTTCTGTGCTCACCATCACCATCTCTGCCTTGTCCCTGAGTCTCTTGGTGCCAGGCTGCCCTCCTGTCCTGTGGTTCCATCTGCCTCCCCTCACCTGTGTCACTACGCAGTCGGACTTGCTAACAAGGCCTCCACAGAGCCCACTCTTGATTTCACACCCCACTGCTCCTCTCTGGGGAAAGAAACACATCCATTGTTTTCTTTTGATTCCTCCCCCCTTCACCACTTCCAGCCCAGTCTTATTGCTGTCAGTCAGACTCACAGCTCGGCTTTCAGCTCTGTTCCTCCCTTCCTCATCCTGTGCCGTGTCCATGCCATGTGTCAGACCCCGTCTCCCTTCTAGTGAGCAATTTGTCTCCAGCTGCCTTGGAGACTATTTTCACAGGTATATCCCTCAGTACACTGGATTAATATACCTTCTTATCTCAGAGATAATTTTGTACCTTGTAAATTAAATAGGGGAAGGGAAGTCAGAAGCCAAAGGAATAGATTTACTTTTCAGTGCTCTCAGTGGAAGGCTCTGCAAAGGTACATTTCACAGCACATATATAATTGAATAGATGATGAGTGAAACAGCTGGGGCAGTGGAACAGAAGTAAAGGTGCTGTAATTTGTCGAGGCAGTTTATTGGTATGGCTGGAAATCAAGTCCCAGCTCTTCTGCAAAAGCCTTCCTGTAAATCAACACATTTTCTTACCAGTTCTTTGGCTCCTGCACAAGGCTTTTTGTTTCCCATTGTTTCAGAGTAGCAGCAAATGCATATTGTGCTGGGAGGGGCAGGGGCTGGAAGCACAGGCATGTGCAATTTCTTGTTCTTGGTGTGAACACAAAAGCCTGCAGGGAAATTTCCCTGCCCTCTCCTGGCACTGCCCCTCCCGTCAGCGAAGGGGTCAGGGTGAAGTCTCCTGAGTCAACTGAGGCTCTCGAGTCAACGAACAGAGAAAACTGGTCTTGTGTTAAGAAATTTTTATTTGTCCTTTGGATCTGTAATGTAAGCACATAAAAGTACAAGTGGAAGAAACATCATGCCACAAAATTGCATAGAATTTTTACAAAAATGTGAATTATGCCTCTGAAACAATCATAGATTGAGGAGCCGAAAAAATATGTACATGTTAACTGGAATATTTCATCCTACTCTGAAAGCAAATCATCAAGGACTAATCAATCACAGACACTACTAATACAATGTACAAGAGCAACACTGATTTCAAAGAAAGGCAAGCAATGATGTCCCTTTAGTTATCTGTCAGTGAATGTTTAGCTAATACATGAGCAGTAATTAACATAATTATGAACATGTTAAGTCTAAAATGTCTGGCCTTCATTAGAATTTTTAAAATTCTGTTTATACTGCCAAAACCAAGCTATTTTCAGTAGTGTAAAGATATTTGAAGTGCACGACCTTGTTTAATATAGACAGCTCTATTCTATACAGCAGAAAGTCCACAATACAGCATTTCCACACATTCAACACGGAACAAGGCAAATACATAAAAGGCACAAGACTTGCACATCATAAAGACCCTTTTTTCATTATCTTACTCTAGTTCAAGTAATATCAATATTAAATGATATTGGTTTCACTGAAATAGTTTGAACGATGCAAGATGTACAGGATTACACACTACCTTACACCTGCAGAAAGTGGCACTGTACAGATATAAAAAAAAGTGAGTACAGGAAATGGTCAAATACAAATGTACTGTAAAATGACTACAGCTGATAGTATATTTAACCCAACCAGTCTATTTATTTCTTATTAAATATAAAGAAAAGGTTAATTGGTATTTGCCCAAGTTTTTTTGAAGACTGTGGTGAAGTCCTGGCTCCCCTGAAGTCCCCAGAAACATTGTGCTGAGATTCAGAGGAGCCAGGATTTTCCCAAAAAGCCTGTGCTGTACAACGGTTTCTATAATGCAATAGTTTCAGTTTTAGTATGAACACTGCTATCAGTTTATTCTTGTAATAATTTAGACAATACGTCATTTTAACTTTATAAAATGCAGCATTAAATCTTGACTCTATATTTTCAATGAGTGATTAAGATCGATTTCAAAGTGCAAAACTAGGATTAGCAGAGGAGTCACCTTTCCTAGTGTTAAGATGAAAGTCAGATTTTTGAATTTCATGTGCACTGATTTCATCATCATAAACCAGAACAGTTTAATTCAAAATATGATCTCCAAACAATGTGCAATTTTTCTTTCTTTCTGCTCTAAGTTTAAAAAGGAAACATCAAAATACTGTTTGTTTTCCAAGATTTGAACTTATATATATATACACACACCATTATTTAACTGAAAACTTAAGCTTGATTTGTATTTTATTGCTTAAATTTAAATAAAATAAGTTACTTTAAGTACTAAAATCCTGAGGGAACGGAAGTAAGGTAACTTAACTGTTACAATGTGTTAAATGCCTCCCTATTAATTGATTGCTTTTTCCAATTGCTGTTTAATCCCAAATAAGGCCCTGATCTTGCAGATGTGAATGTGAATGCTGCTCCCAGCCCAGCTCCTGAGCTCTGTGGTGCAGGAAAACACAACTTTGCAGGATCAGGTTTTTTGATGCCAATTTGGGGCTTTTGAGTTGGTTTCCCCTTTGCCCCAAGGCACCTCCACCAACAAGGGAAGGATCATGCACTGGCCCAGGTACCAATCCCAATCTGTCTGAGATATTTCATAATTCCGATTTCTGTTAGGATGGGAATCCAGAGAACAGCATCTCTTTATCTTTTCAAATATCCTGACTTTCACAATGTCTCTCTGTCATCTGATAGAAATTTCTCAGAATGTGCTGTTACTTCTCTCATGCGTATCATACAGTACACTAACTTTGATTGTTCTTATTTTAACAAGTCAGTTAAACAGATCAATATACATTTTTAAATAACAGTGGTCAGGTTTTCATACTTTGCTTTTAAATTTTAGACCTTAGTAAAACTGAACCTCAGTCTTAAAAATAATGGAAGATTCTGTTAGATTTCAAATACTGTAGTCCTAAGCATTTTATAATCCTATCAAATTCAGTAAGCTTAAAATATGATACTTAAAATCAATACTTTCGAGTCTGCAAAATATATATCAAATTTATATTCTAAAACTACTTTGATTTACAACACTAACACCACAAAAAGAATTCTATGATTCCATGATTATTCTATAGCAGTATAACCCAAATGTTAGCTCTGGGAAAGCTTCTCCCTACTCACGGATCCCTGAAACATTTCATTTGGCCAAGAGACCACATCAACTCCAAACAGAAACATGCTGTGTGTGTATATAGACAGATGTGTGTGCACATATAGCTACATATATATATATATATATGTGTGTATATATATATGCACAAACATATATGCACTCACACGGTGTAACAAACACAGACGGACACGGACACCGACAATCTCCACGCGGATTCTTCACTCTGTTCTCCTCTTGTCCCCACAGTTCCAAGAATTTTCAGCAGCAAATATATGTCTCTCCATGGGATAAACATATTATCAAGACAGCAAGCCACCAGTGCTTGCGGAGCTAAAAAGGATCCAGTGTTTCAGTGCAAATGTAAAAGGATGGTACAGCTGTCAAGGTGCAGTTATAAAGAAGGAAACAAATATGATTAGGTACTGTTGTAATATTTGCCAGGATCTCTATTAGTTTGGAGCACTTTGCACTGGCACTCCAAAAGGAAATCTGCACACATTTGTCTCATTGTCAGTACAATACACTGGTCTTCATTAAACATTCTTAACAGTGAACGTGGCCAGAAATTTACCCATTGTAAATTGGCAAAAAAAAAAA
>VZTR01020491.1:69005-96964 GCA_013400775.1 Chaetops frenatus
AAAAAAAAGAAAGAGAAGAGGGAGGTTAACATATTAATTTTCCCATTACAACTGCACTAAGCATTAGAATAATAATCAGATGAAGAATGAGAATGAAGACCTTTGCAGAATACTTCTTATAAAATGTTCCTTTGGGGAAATGTGCACTTGAATGCAGATTCCTCCTGCCTCCCGATGCGCTCCAGCAGCAGCTCACCCTGGGAGAGCAGGGACGGGCAGTTGGGAATGGTGCGCCCTGGCGCACTGATTGTTTCTTGGGCAGTTAAAAAGTTGTATCAAACACTTTTTCATGATTATCTTCTTCCAATTCCTCTTCACTTTGAGGAGGTTTATGATTTGATTTTCCACTGTCAGAGGCCAGGGAAGAGGGGGCAGAACTGTGGTCTCCATCTTCACTGATTTTCCCTTTCATGGCTTCCTGGACGAACTCCAGAATTTCCAAAGGCAGTCTTTTGAATTTGTCTTGATATTCCTGATCAAGTTCCACCTGCAACTACAACAAAAGAGACAAGCTGTCTTCAGGGGTATCTGATGTCACCAGTGCTACAGGATGGGGAAAATACCACACCAGGCAGGAGGGGAATTAACAAGGCATTTTTGCACAATTCGAGAATGTATCCCCTTCTTTCCCGTATTAGCACCACGCATCCAAAGTGCCTATTAATTTCCATGCAGTCATTGCAAAGCTGAAGGAACGTGCAGTCATAAGGCTGGTTTGGGGTACCATGCTTGGGTACCCAAACCCTTCCAATACATGTGGATTTAACCATACTGGTGTCCATACTCCCACTGGTTTTGACAAGACCCCATTCAGGTGTAGTATGGATCACGGATAAGCTTTTGAAAGAGCAAGGCCTTCCTTGAGCTTCAAGTAGTTAATCACACATCAAACATAGCACAAACATTGCTCTGAGAACAATAAAACAACTTTTGCCAGATTTCTTGGGTTGGAGAAACCATTAGGAAAAAGTCAGTTGTCAAAGGGAGTCAGAGAGGGAGGGAAAACAAGTTAAATTACATTTCTTAGAGCTAGATCATGGAAAGTTACATTATCGGATTAATGCAGAATGTGTCTTGGACATTACTGGGGTAAAAGTGTCATATCATCAACAGGATGCAAAAGGCATGCAGAAAGAAATCTGGCTATCAGTCTTCAGGAAGCAGTGGGTCCTTTCCCAGTATTTATTTGTACAGCCTTTGTTTTTAGTGCCCATATTAGGATCTGCATGATCCATTATTTAAAAAACATTAATGTGTATGAAAATTTCAACTGAACACAAAGCCAGTTTTTTCATCGTGACCAATATGAGCACAGCAAAAGGAAGCAAAAGGGGTGAGTTCCAAAACCAGACCTGCTCCATCTGTCCGTCCATCCATCCATCTACCCACCTTCTTAAAAAGAGGGAGTCGGGTTCTGCTAACTGTAGCTGCAGCAGTTTTGCAATAGTTTTTTAGGCAATTGTGTTCTCAGCTATGTATTTTCCCAGGATTTCCAGGATAAAGGTGCTAGGAATTCTGATCCTTCAGCTCTAGGCCTGAGTCTATCCTGTGCAGTTGCAAGTGTCCTTCACCCCACTGCAACAGCTCTCAACAGGCAATGCAAATTTTCACTTCAACATTAGGTCCTATCCTAGTCTTACCATCCTTGACCTGTCCACACACACCATGTGATTTTATCAGTACCCCTCCCTCTGAGCCCTTCCAATCCCATTCCCCATGCTTCTGTCCTGGTTTTCATCCTGGATCTCTGACTTTATTTTTGTGAGGCCTCTTCTCCTTTCTCCTGATGTGCAAATCAATGTCCTTAGTTCACCCGGTCTAGTTCTACATTCCTTAATTAGACAAATTCTGCAGCTTTTCTTCCTCAAGATCTAAGATCTGTCTTTTTCCTTTTGGGTTCCCTGCTAAAGCTCTTTTCTTGCCTTCTTTCTGGCAATTTTCCTGATGTCCTGGCCTTGGTTTTCCATCTCAGATAAAAACCAAGTCTGAGGCACAAACGGTTCCATTAAAACACACCTTGCCTCTAAAATATATATTTCTATCAAGTAGAAATACACAGTTGTCACTGTGATAGTTAGTCATTATCAGAACACCCTTCTTCTTTTCCTGAAGCCCTTTGTTTTCTGGCTTTATGTCTAGATAGAAATTTCTGAAAGGATCCTCCTTTTGTCTCCATTTTGCAAACACTTCCCCAAGTACAGGAGTTATCAGAGGAAAACTGCCATGGGGTGGCTGGGGGAGAAAACTGAAAAATGATGCTGATCCTCCCTCTCTGCCCTGCTCACCACAGCCCCAGGACTCCCCTCCTAGTGCCCAGGGAGCTTCTCAGCCCCTGAGTGATCACATCTGCACTGGCTGGAGTGTCGGCAGCATGGCACTCACGCAGGTCACACTGCAAATCCAGAGATTAAATTCTAGGCAAAAGGTCTTCCTTTATGGTGCAATCATGCTTGGGATTCATGGCTAAATACCTGCACTGCTTAAAAAACAGGAGTGTCCAAGCCAGAGATGAGCTGCTGCATTTCCCCCACACCTCATTGCTGTGCATGGCATTACTGAAATTGAGAATTTTGGGCACCTCAGGTATAGAAGAAGGTGTTTAATATCCCAAGTCAGGGAAAAGTCTCCTGGCTCTCAACTTCCTTCCGAACTTTGATTTGCTTAATTAGGTTTAAGAGCAAGAGAAACATTTGAAATCCTTCAGAAACTGAACGTTATCTGAACCCAGTGCAACCATAAGCATGTTGTTAGATAACAATTGTGTCTAATATTCTCCTCCTAAAGCACCTCCAGTGGCTAATCCCCCCTAAATAGAGCATTTAATAGAAATGACATGAATCTGGAGCTACCTTTCTGTCTCCAGAGACAATCTATATAGATATCTAATCATGAGAAGGTTGAAGTTAGTTGAGAAGGAGCAGACAGTAGCCAAGGAGGGTTGATTAAAACTGCATCAGTAAAAATCAGTTTTCTTTTCAACTCCACAAAGCACTGTCAGTTCTTCCCCTTGCTCAGTGTCCAACAAGCCCATCAGATCCCATCCATTCCCCGACCCATGAGCTACCACACAAGGTTAAAGAAACAAGTTGCCTGCTTAAAACCAGCTGGCCTAAAAAAACCCAGCTCTTTTTCTTTTACAAGCCTCTGTGTCCTTCTATTTATTCTTTGGCTTTACAGGGACATTACAGTTCATGGCAATGAAAGCTGCCTTCCCAGCAGCAGCAGTAGCCACATACATCTCTCATTTGGCTTGCTGATGGCAAGACAAGGTGCCACGTTAAGTGTGTGACCAAAAACCTCTCTGCTCAACCAGCACCTCACCAGACTCCCCCAGGGTGGCCTTCCTGATCAGTTTGCTGTTCCCTGGGGTTGCTTCCCATCACAAGTCCACCTACCCCAATTTCTCTGCTCTCTAGCTGCTAAACAAGGTGACCTACACTTGCTGTTAGGATTTTGGAGTAAGACAAGGGAGGGGAATGAAACTGATGATTAGATGGGCAGATCGTTATCTGGACCACTGTCCTCATTAACACATAACAACCTTCCTCCTTCTGTTATCTCACTACCTGCCCTCCTGTAGATCCCATGTCCTCTCTAACACCACAACAAAAACAACACGAATATCACCTCCATGTAGCTCTAGTGTCCCACACTTGGACACTATTTCTTGTTCAGGTAGATCTCATTCCCATGTACTTTACTGACAGGCAGTGAGTTAACACTTTAAAATTCAGAGCCATCATTAGGTGTTTGAGTGGAGTCCTTGGGGACAGGAGACAAATGTGTCAGTCACTCTTGGTGGCCGTGGCCAGAAGCTCTTGAATGTGTACTTCCATCTACCCACCTTGTATTTTTTTACCTGACAATGCAAGTTATAAAATGCCAGCTGATGCTCACATCAGCTTTACACAAAAACTGCCCTGGACAAACAGCACCATCTGCACCTCGAGTCCAGCCCTGAGCTGAGGGACAGGACATGAGCAGGGGTTTGCAGGTGAGCAGAGCTCCTGGTGGCCAGCCAGCTGCCCAGCTCAATTTCCTCCCAATTCAAAGGGCTCTTTGGCATCCTCAGCTACAGCCGCTTTCCAAAAAGGGCCATCAGTCAGGGAAAGGCCTTGCAGCCCTTCCTTGGAATGTGGGAGGGGAAAATGATTATGGTTGTTCAGCTTAGAGCAAGGAAAACACACTCAGAAAAGGAAAACAGATGGTATTATTAAATCTATTTACATTTATATTTATACCTAGCTGTTATTATTAGAACTACCACATGAACAGCATGAACAGCACTAAAAGCAGTGACTGTGATCAATAAAAGGATTACAGAGGCAGAGGTTGTGGGTTTGAATGCTCCTGACCAAGCCCCTGTAGACTCTTGCATGCTTGCAATGTGATCTAATGAACTCCTGCCTCCACAAAGAACCAAAATAAAGCGGTCACATGGGAAATGTGGTGTGCTGCCAGCACAAGTGACCAGGAGGGCTTCAAGACAAGAGGTGGACACAGCTGGCCCACACAGCCCCACCTCCACCTCACCTCCTCCCTGTGCTCCAGCAGCCCAAGGGAAAGGGAAACCCGAGGGAAGCACGTCCAGCCTGTCTCCCTTCCTGCAGTACCTTTGAAGTCCTGAATGTGACCATTGCTGCTCCTTCCCCTTGGCCCCTGAGCGTGTCCCTTCGGAAGTCACCTCTGCAAGGGCTTTCCAAGCCGTTTCCCCCTCTCTTCCGTCCCCACACAGCTTGGGACACTGCATGCTTGGCCTGTGACCTCGCAGCATCCTTCTCCTGCTCCAACATCTTATCTGAATACAAAACCAACCCACGGCCACCCGCACTGGGATTCATTCCAGCTCACGTGGGTTTTTAAAAATATATTTGCAACTCAAAAATAACATAAGGGTCACTACTTAAAAAGCATCTCAAGAATTAATCTTCAGCCAAAAATGTTTTCAGAAAGTTATCCATGAAATACAACCAATTACACATTTTGGTGAAAAACCCCCACCAAAACACAGTTTTGTTGAAATAAAAACAGTAATCATGGCCATATTTGTTTTGATGAAGTTCTTCCACTGAAAAAATTTGATATGACTCCAAATAAGTCACTTTTTTAAGTCTCGGATTTTTCCATTCCACTGGGAATTTTTCTCTAAGGGCAGCTTTTTGAGTTTGGTGTGTCTGTTATATCTCCTTTTAAATTTATCTTATTTTGTTTTCCTGATCACTTTATTTCCCTGAATGATGCAGTGAATTATGAATGGAAAATTATTCAAATATCCTGGCTCAACAATTTAGGCAAAAATAGACTCCTTGGACTAAATAGTTCAGTATCTCCAACAATCTCTGACATTTCCAAAAGCAAACTCTTTATTCTCAAGTCTTTTTCACAATTTTTGAGTTAAGATTTCAAATGTGAAACATTTTAAAGTTATGTTATTTCCCCTTGAGGCAGAGTGCAGCAAAATTTATTAAAAATTTACTCTTTTTGTTATTTGACTGTTGCATTTGTTCACCAGTTGAAATGTGATACTCATTTGTATCCATAGTTACTGTGGGCACTGCTCACATGCAGGATTCACAGAATTCACAGAATGTCCAGGTTGGAAGTGACCTTCAAGATCTCCAAGTCCAACCCATACCCTAACAGCTCAACTAGATCATGGCACCAACTGCCATATCCAGTCTCTTTTTAAACACATCCAGAGATGGTGACTCCACCACCTCCCTGGGCAGACCATTCCAGTATTTTATCACCCTTTTTGTAAAAAACTTCTTCCTAATATCCAACCTGTATTTCCCTTGGCGCAGCTTAAGGCTGTGTCCTCTCCTTCTGTCAGCTGCTGCCTGGTGAAAGAGACCAACCCCCACCTGACCACAACCACCTTTCAGGAAGTTGTAGGATATTATTTAATTCCACATAGACAGTGCCTGCTCTTTTTGTTTACTGATGAGAAACTCAACTGTGTTCATTTCTTCTGTGCAATTTCAGCAGAATGCATTTTGACAAGAGGCAGTAACTGGTCACTGCACCATTTGTAACCAAAGGGGGGCTGCAACCTCTCCAGGGAATTTCTGTTTAGCAAAGCTCCTGTTTTCCTTATCACGTGTCATTGGAAATGTTTATTTTGTTAACACCAGCAACACTGATATTTTCAGTGGTCAGTGAAACCACATTGCAACACCAACACTGGGCTGGGATTGGGGCCCCTTTCTCTCTCCTCCTTCTCTAAATCTGCTAAAGCTACAAATACTTATTTTTCTTCCTGCAAATATTTGACCCATGTGCCTAAAGATAATTTTAAATAGAGGATTTGGGGCTTTTAAGCCTGCATCAGACAACAAATATGCATAATGTCAGCGACCTCAATTTAGCTTCCAAAATAGCACATAGAGGACTCCCAGATTAAGGGTACAGAGAGCAAGAAGGCTGCTGTTCCTCTGCTTTTCATTTTCAGAGCTTACTTAATTAGAAAGCCATTCTGAAGGGATACAGCATTAAAAGACATATGAGTAACAAGAACTGTTAAAAGCAGATGGAGGCTCAGTAACAGGGAGAGTGAAATTGAGGAACAGAGCTCAGGGATCAAGTGATTTATAGGCAGCAGTTTTTGTTTAATTGGAAACAGTAGGAGTTCCTTATTAAGCACCATGTTATTCTCTCCACTAAGCAGATTTCTGCTGGGAAGGCAAAGGAGTAACCACTGCTCAGCTGTCCTCATGCCTCAAGGCCACAGTCCCTCTGCAGCACTTGGCTGGAGATGGGGACTTGAGGTAACAATGTGGGGCTTGAGGGGACCTGGGACTCCCCTGCAGGACCTTGCTACACCTGGCATGCCCATGTCTGCCCTCTGTCAAAATGGCCCTAAGACAGCAGCTGGGAACAGCAGGTTCCTGGGGAGCTGTTTGCCCAGGCCTGGGAAAGGAATTAACAATGCATGTACAGAGAGCACCTAAATGCTCCTTTTTTCTCCCGGTGACATCAAGAAGTGCGCAGAGGGAGGTGCCACCATGTTAACATTTGGGCTTAACACAGCCTAAAGATAACGTTGCTAACCCTGAGATGAAGCTGTTCAGGTAGACAAGGTTTTCTCTCAAAGATGTGGGAGTGTGGAATCATTAAGGAGAGCCTAAGGGCACTTGGTATCTATAGAGGTGGCATGAGAAACAGCACAGCACCAGGTAAACAACAGCAGGAAATGTCTTCATGCTGACTGGAAAGCTCCAGTTAATGACTCCTGTCCTCAGACAAGGGCATCCCTGCATTTTCAAACAATGGTTACTTTCCAGACCACAGGAGACACGAGGCACACCAATTCTCAGACTCCTTCTCTGCCTCCCCACCTGAAGGTGATGCTCCCCTAGCCCTTCCCACAAGGTCGAACCCATCAGGTGGATCTTCCCACTCCACGAAGTCTCTGTGCTGTTCCTGAGGCCAGGGGTGCTGGCTCAGCTCTGCTTCTGACTGATCCACTACTGCCCCTCTGCCTCCCCATGCCAGCAGGCTGCACAGTCCAGACATGGCCCTTGAAAAAACTCACCAGCAATCACCTGGAGCACGTCCCAAGTCACGGAGTGGGGAACACATCCACTGCTATCTCCCCTTGTACAGACACTCCCCCCACCACTGCCTCCCTTATCTGCCATGTTTCAGCTCAGTGTCTCTTCCTATTGAGACAAAGGATTTGCTCTGCCTCCTGGAGGGTACAGCAAGTCCCCACATAAATGAGTCCCTTTAATATCTGCTGTCTCAAGGCAATAGACTGTAACCTTGGGGCCTCCATCAATCTGTGTCTCCACCTTTATTAACTGCAACCTCAATCAAACCAATGGGACCACGAGGAAACCTGGGACCTGGGCTCCTGAATTTTAACACTCTCATAAGGCAACTCATATCTACCTTCTGTATGGTAAACCAACATTTGCTCTGATAATTGATTAAAAATGAATGTTTGGGTGGTGAGATGCCCATCAGTGCTGCACAGGTTATATACATATTAAACACATATCTAATGAAACTTCTGGGTTAGAGAAGGTCCTTACAGCAAAAGTCTGAACTGGTGATCTTTTCCTACTGGCAGTTGTATTATTAGCAGCAATTTCAGATCTCTTGCATTTTCTCTAAAGAAATTATTGAAAAAAATAGCTTGTACTGAATTCTGCGTGAGGATTTTCTTCACAGTAACTCGTTTCCTGTTTCTTCAGAAGTTTATTCTCATGCAAAGTCCTGCTCTGTGCCTTGTAAGCTGCATACTTGGAATTACTCCTCATTCTGATGATTATTTCATGTAATAGTTTGCTTTTGTGGATAAAATGCTTTCTTAAACTGTCAAGTGGCTCTTAGACAACTCCATAAATGCATGACTTATGCACCTCAAAATGCATATAAATAAAAATAATTTGAGCTAGAATGAACAGGAAAAAATCCCCTTTCTATGGACATTTTAAGGGTAGTTTCTGAGATTCTGTTCTTTCATCACCACTAGAGTAAGCTATCTTCACTGTAAGCAAAGGAGAATCTGCTCAGTTTCAGTGCAGTAAATCCAGGGAAACTCCCCTGAAGTCTCATCTATCAGCAGATAATGCCCTTAGTTTATTGAGTGACAGAGCTCAAAGAGAGCTTCTTAATTGGTGCTTTTTTAAAGTGCTGTCCATTTTTTGGATATTGCCAAACAAACAACAACAAAAAAAAAAATCAGTGCAGCCACTACCTTCTAACAACTGGTGTTTTTCCACTTCCATGGTGCCTTCAAGGCAGCTTGTAAACAGCCAGTTGACTGTCCAACAGCACAGGCCTTCCAAGAGTAGCAGTATTGTGATTCTTATCTCAAGAGGTCATGACAGTCCCTTGGAAACTCATTTTAAAAACGACATGATGAGGTTACAACAGCAACAATATACTCCAGAAATATTTCAAATCCCGTGTGGACCAGAGAACGTGGGACTCAGCAGTACCACAGCAGCAGAGCAGGATGTCCCCCACAGGCTATGGAATCTGCAGGGCCACTTAATATTTATTGTGATTTGCCTAAAAGTGGTGTTGTCCTGCAAAGTGAGAAATTCTGGTTATTTTTGAAAGAGGAGAGACAAGAAAAGAAAGTTCCAGGTGCTGAAGGCCTCTTGTATGAGGGCTCAGGAGCTGCTGAAGTACAGCTCTGAAAAAAAAGGTGGTGGGACCCATAGCACAGCTTTTGGATCCTCATCTAAACTGAACTCTGGATTCAATTTAACAAAGCACTTTCCAGTCTCTCATATCCACCTTGCTAATAGGTACTTACAGTGTTGCCTGTGTCTGACTCCTGGCAGGACATGTCTAACAGGCCCCATCAGTGTCACAGAATATTCTCTCTGAGCACAGAGATTCCTCCTTCAATACAACAATGAAAAGGAAATAAATAATCTCTTTCTCTGCCTCTCTCCAGTGGCATCACTGTGTTCCTCAAAGCAAAAGGAACAGTTCACCCTGTGATTAAGTCTGGCACCTCCTTTCACTGCCATACCCTGCTCTGCCCTGACTCTCGAGCCTGTTTCAAGTAATAGGAGCTCCAAACACACACTGAGGGCTGTGCATCTTGAGACAGCACCTCTCTTAAGGTACACACTCACTATAATTTCCATGTCACTGATAAATGTCAGGGAGTTGCATGGAGGTTTAGAAGTAAGCCATCATTAGCTCAGAAATAATCACACTGATAAAGCCTCTGCTGCACTTTGAAGTTTACCCTGCACTGACTGTAGCTCTCCATACCAGAGAGCCTCTGCAGGATGGAGCCTCACTGAAAAGTCTGCTTGGAAAATTACTGAGCAGTCAGTCCTTCTCCTAATATCATGTTAAAAAATGAATGTTTCTAGACTAGAAAGCAAGCACACTCTGAATAAAGATCAAAGCCTTCAAAGTTTCTTTGAAAATCTTTTCAAGTAGTTGCAGTTCTGTAATCCCTTGTAACAGTGAAGGCTATTCCAAAATATTTCCTAACTCATCAACAACATGAATCTGGCTTCCTCTTTACTATTAGCAGAGACTTTTGCATTGACTCTTCCCAAATAATGAGCCAATTTAGTGACAAACCCATTTTTTTTTAAACATAACAGGCTAATGAAATAAAACCCATTCAGAACCTGGCAGAAGTTTAACAGTGGAGACAGAGCTGCTATTCCTCATTTTCCATCTTCCAGAAATGATGGCTCAGTGTTTTGGCCTTTGTACTTCCAAGTGTCAGGGAAGTTCTAAGGCTGGGTTTAACAATGACAAAAAGCTGGGACCCAGTTCAAACTTAAATGCTGATGTATATGTTCATTATTATCTAATGGCCCTCAAATAGAGATGTATCATTGCTACTGGGGACTCTGAGTCTGGTAAGTTTATGGCTACTCTGTGTTTATATCCTGTGATTATCTTCACATCCCTCTACTTCCACCGTGAGTTCATCCATATATCCACACTTCTCATCGTTTCATGCTGTATTACACAACACACTTGTTTTAGTTTTTTTTACTTGAGAAGCAAAATCACTGTAGAATTTTAACTGCAACTATTAAAAACTTCTTTAGAGCTTAATGTAAGAGCGACTGCCCAGTGGTTCAACCTAATTAAAAACAGCCTGAAGGTTTTTACTTCCTGATACTAAAATGAGCTTTAAAGGAAAAAACTCTCCTCTGGTTGTCTGTACTGCTGTTACTGGATTAAGCAGTACTATGCAATGGGAAGTTGACAGAGCCATCCTCATGATTAAATTCAAGGGATTAATATTTCAGTTCAGTTGTTTTTCATTTAAACACTTCCTCCAAAGTTCATATTAACACTGACTGCTGCAAACTTAGGCAACTCTCTAATTACCCATCAAGTTTAAATGACCCATGCAGAAAACTTTATTTCAGTGCTGTTCAGCAAGCATCCCACAATGCAAAAATTGACATATAAGGTAATTTCATCAAGCCAGATCAAAAGGACAAAGTCCATCCCACTGCTGCCCAGAGCAGCTTGAACTCATGCCTGGTAAAGCACATACCCAAAGTTCACTTCAGTCTACAGGACAGTGATTTGCTTTAATGGTGTTTGGATCTACAACCACAAAAGTACAGATGCAAACTGACCATATCATGGGAGGGAACTGCTGGCACAAAAGGGTATGAAGTGCTTGCTCCTGACCCAGCAGAGATCTGGGGTTAATCTGCCTCAAAATAAGATGTGCAAAAGCTGTGTTTCAGTGGCTCAGGGTTTTCACCTGAAATAATTTTTTTTTCAATTTAAGCAAACTGCAAGGCACAAAGGAGTCTGGGAAAAGGGACCAAGTTGCTGCTTAGAATCCAAGCCTGCTCCAACAGACAAGAGATAACAACTTCCCATAGAGAAGGAGAGATGCCTTTCTCACGTCCAGACCTTGCTCTGTCTGTGCACAACCTCCTCTGGGTTTCTGTCCAGCACCTGAGCTCCATGAGGAAGGGAAGCTGCTGAGAGTGTTTTCCCCTCCAAATGCTTATTCTGGATGAGGAGCTGCCACCCTGCTCCTGCTGCAGCCCAAGCTGCCTCACACCCTTGTCTCAGGTGTGGTGGGGTATGTCCAGTGAGGCACTGTGACAGAGAATACGTGTCAAACGACCCATGGGCGAGTCTGTGCCATGGAACACTTCCATCTTGCCAAGCAGCTGGGCATCTGAAAGTCCTCTTGGACGCATCTCTTAGAGGTATTTCCATTGAGTCCTGTGGCCTGACATTGCTATTGCCAGGGAAAGGGATACACAAATTCCCTAGAAGCCAGCAGAGACAGGAAGATAAGGGACACCACAACTTAAAACTTCCTAAAGAATCAGATCCTCTGGTGCCTCTTGTCCCTGCCAAGCTCAGTGGGCATGAGGAGGTCACTCTGGGGCCTCCCCCACACCTCAAGCCTACTACAGGAACTGTGAGCTTTCCCACTGACATCACTGTGAGCTGGATCTGGTCCCTGGCTTCTCTCCTCCTGAAGTTAATACAGTTCATCAAAGTTCAGTTCACCAGAGGGTCAAGCCCGAACTGAGATGAATCTCATGGAACTTCACTAAGCCCTTTGCTTTTTTTTCCACTGAGAGGCATGCCATCAAAATGCCTAATATGATCCCCCTAGAGCTCCACTTTGTTTTTCATCTGATTTCATTTATGTGTATCACTATTGGTAGCTTCTCTCTTGGAAAAGCTCTGCATTGTGCAAAGCCTTACTTAAGAAAAAAACAGGCAGTAGAACAAAACCTCTTTCCATTACAAGAACTTATCTTTTTAATGCTCTATCAGTGTTTATTATAATTTCGGTCCTTGACATCTTCCAAAAGCATTAAAAAGTTTTTGAGAGGTCTTACAGCTTTACAGTGTACTCTCTAATGCCAATTCTGATCACAATCTAGCTGAAGATAAGTTTAATGAACACTAGAAAAATAAAGGCCTTTCATAAGTGATCAAGTGATTTGAAGAAGCAAAAGAGTACTTTAAAAACACGTGTTTCTCACTTTAGAGCCCTATTTTAAAAATGTGTAGAGTACACATCTCTGTTGAGGATAAAAGAAATTCATCTGGAACTCAGGGAGTATTTATTTCAAATGATGGCAGACAAGAATCAGAAGTGAATGAAATTATTAAATTGCAAAAACACCTTTTAGAACAAGGACTATAAAATGTCATGTGTTCCCCATCTCGTGGAAATCTATTTAGAACTAGAGAAATACAGACAGACATTAGATTTAATGATGGTGAGTGAATAATAAAGTCATCTGCTACTCTAGATAACAGTAAAAAGATTATTCTTAGTTACAGAAGATATTACTAAAAAATTCGTATCACTTACGTTATTTAAACTTTCTTACATATCAATTAGTTTGAAATAATAAGTCTTTAGGCTATCCATTAATTGCAGCACTGTTGGCACGATCTGTATTTAAAATTATGCAATGAAAATTAAGCTGAAGCACCAAGCAGTCTTGGCTAACAAAAAAGATTTCCTCAGCCCTTTGGATAGAGGAGGAGAGATAATGGGGGCACTGAATCCACAGGAGAACTCTTTCTCAGTTTACAGTTCTCTCCTGTCACACGCTGAGACAGGCTGTGGAAGGCACAAGCTGAAGAATCCCCATGTTTAACTTGCAGTGTTGCTTCCCTAGTGCATCCATTTTCCAATGGATTGGCACAGCCACTCTCAGGCAAAAGGGAAAAGAGCTCCTGTGATTAATGCAAAGGAAAGGCAGCACCACACAGAACGTGGAGGAGAGCTGCTTCAGGAGATTCTGCAAAGGATAATTCCAAATGCAACGGATGGAGAATTTAAATTGTTAAGTTACTACTACTTCAGAAGTCGGGGGAGGCTGTTTGCAGAGGAATATCTGCTCCATACATCAGGAGAAGACAACAATTTTAATTTCTCCTGCTGTTATGGCTCGAGGCTCTCCAAGAAGCCTCCAACCCACGCTTTTGAGTTTTCCTGTCTTTGCAGAGATCTAAGGGCAACTGAACTTCTCTTGTCTGGTCATATTTTGTTTCACAGATACACTGAAGCTGCACTTTGGCATTTGTCCCATTCCATTTGGGCTGGTTCCTGCTGGTATCTGTCAGAGGCACAGGAGGGACTGCCACGGCTGGCACAGCAGCACTGACCAAGGCAAGGGGGTCACTTTAACAAGTGCAGCCATTCCTTGGTAGGTGTTGTTTTCCCAAATCCTCGTGTCTGCAGCACAGATAAATCACAGGTAACACTCGGTTCAAACAGGTACTGGGAATGGCATCTTCCTGCCACAGAAATTAGAATAAAATCAGCTGAAATATTCTGACGGAGGGAACCACACCTGGGAGAGAGACTTCTTTAAATCAGAGCAGCCACTGCAGCTCACTCCCTGTCAGCCTCTGCCTGCTCCACCAGCAGTTCCCTCTCTCCTGCATCCTATGGTTAATTGTACTTTTAAATAAGGAGAGGCAGAGCATCCTCCTACTAATATTAATGAGCTATAGGGAGGAAACAAGGGTGAATACTGAGTCAATCCTCTTGTGACAGGTCTGTGTGCTTGTGGATGCACAGACTCACACATAAAAAAGGGAAGACATCTGAATATTTTTATGTACATCAATATAATGACTCCACTGGCATAAACACAGGTTTTGTGGGGAGAAAATCATGTTACTGAAACATTCCTACAAAAGATGCAGTTTGTTCAGGGAGGACAGGTACAAACTGGATTTTTGGTGATATAGTTATCAAAGATCTGTATGGTTTCTTTGTGATCTCTAGCACACTATGGAGAGGGACCTGCTCAGGGTCTCTGGGCAATGACAGAATTGGACATTAAAACACAATGTGGGCACTCAGATAGAGGACTGGGTGGTGAAGCTTTACTTACTTGCCCAGAAAACTTTTCAAAAAGGAATTCAGGAGGGCACAGAATATTTCAACTCCTGAGCAGGCAACACCCATATTTACAATATGTCCTCTCTACTGGTGATTGGATGGGAAAACAGACACCTCTTCCCATAAAGGATGTGGACCTGTGAGCAGGCTTACTGCTTTTCCACATTAAATCAATTTCTGCAGTAGCCAACAGAGAGGATCCTGGCCTATGTAAATCCTCAAACGTGGTTTATATCACTGAATTACATCTGTTTATGAGTTGCAACCATTACATGGCAGCTGATATTACAAGAAATTAACTCCAGTCTTAAAAAAAAAAGATCACTTCAAAAGTAAAAAAGCTAAGTAATAATTTAAAAATTGGAATTCATTTTCAACCAATTAGTATTTTCAAGTGGGAGCTGCAGTAGTGCCTGTCTGAATACAAATGGGAATTAACGGTACTCCAGGCCAAGAGGAGGCATTAACACTGACATGGAAGCGGGGAGAAGTCACTGCAGAATTTATTCCTTTATGGCACGGAAAGCACGAGCCCCTGCTTGGAATTACAATGATCCCCTGACAGAAAGACTGACAGTGAGTAATCATTCCCAGGAGCTCCTCCATTTTCCAGGCTACTTGGTATTACAGGCTGCCCTCTCCCACCTCCAGCAGCATCCAAGCTATGTGGGGTGAGGTGGATTTTAGTCAAACTAACAGGGAAACATTTAATTGCTGCGAGTCAATCCCATCAGGAATACTGATTTCTGAAACTTCACTTCTGCTCTGGAAACTGAACCCGCAAAATTTTCAGCAGAAAGAAGCATTTTGAGAGCAGAAATACTACACTGAGATCCTTGACCATACAACACCCTGCAGAATAAACCTGATCCAAGCAGGCACTTCTACATTTACTAATGGAGATAATTTCAAGGAGGACCACAGATGAGTGACTGTAAACTGCTTCTAGAAATGCTAACCTTCAGTACCAGCAGGCTGTGAAATAATTTGCCCTATAAGCTCCACACCACATGTTTTATTTAGGCATTAACACCTATTTTGTGAAAATAAAGCTGTCAGGATGAGAGGCACCACCGTGCAGTATGATCCCCCAGGCCATGCAGTAGCTGAGCCTGGAGGCTGAAGCTGTACTGTGCAGAATTCTGGATGTGTGCAACAGCTGCCAAAAGATTTACAAAATTCCAGATTTAGGAAGATATGGCTCAAGCCTCACTGAAAAACTCTCTCATGCACTTAAATGTCCATTTGAAACACAGCTTAAAGGATGAGAAAAGTGCAGCTTTTAGGTCCTACTTTTTGGAGTTCTTCAGAGCCATCCCTATCCAGCAAAAAATTCTCTGCAAAAGCACAGAATAAAAAAAGGTTGCAGATTCAGACCAGACTTGTGAGTCTATGTTCTTTCTGTTTCAAAATTTTATCTACTGCTGACAAACAAAACTGTGAACTACATGGGGGTTCTTCCTGTAGCTGTCTAACATTTAGTCACTCGAGGATTCAAACAGCTCCTGAATGAATCTGTAATTAAGGTAATTTCTCTAGATTTCTGCACAGCTACTACCATGGCTCAGAAGCATTCTGTGCCTCTCCTGGACAGAAATATTCTCTAAGGTGATCAGTTTTGTTCAGCCCAAAGCCAGTGGTTTACTCCACCAGAGCAGGAGCTGAGATATTCCTTTCTGGCCTGCAGGAAAAACTGACTCTTTCCTTCTGCTCTGTCTGCCCTCCCCTATCCTGGTCCTTCAGAGCATCCCAAATGCCTTGTCCTGTGGATGCAGCAGTGAGAACAGAAAGGGGTGGGAAAAAAAATGTTTCTTCACACCACATTATTCTGACATTTGCTTTGGTGTGATGGATTCCTTCACCCCATTTTGGAGCTCCCTGAGTACTCAGTGCCAATCCATTTTGTTTCCCAGTTCTTATGCACAGAGTAGGGTGCACTGAATGGCAATTCCACCATGGAGAGCTTCTCCTAATCCCACTCCCTTTACACAGTTTGTGAGGCTGAAGCCCTGAGAGCAGGACGAAACCAAGGAAAGAGTAACTCCAGTGGTGTAATGAGTAGATAGTTTTCACTAGAGGAGGCTTTTCTCTGAGGTCTGATTTCCTTTTACTGTGCAGGAGCAGTTGGATTTGCCTGTGTTCCCAGCACACTCCCAAGATATCCTAATTTGACCCAGGCAGGTGATATGAGGTTGGCCTCATATTATTTAAAATGTAAGTGATGTACGACAAGAACAGAGTTAAAACAAGTTCTTCTGTTTTTTTCAAATGTTCAGCGAGCTATTTCAAGGCAGTTCATCTCTATTCCCATCCTCCTGCTTTTCAGGAAAGGAAGACAGCACATCCCTCAGGAACAGAAATCAATATTCTCCTGTCACTTAAACACAAACAACAAAGAAACCCCAGTCCCCTAGCGAGCAATTGCCAATTTAATCTTGCCATCTTCAGTAAGTCACTGCTTTGAATACTGTGGAGGTGCCAACGTATTCATTATGGGCTCTGCTTTCTTTTGTCACAACCGCTGTGCTCAGGAAACGCGCGTTTAGTTCCCTTCCCTTGCCTGTGTCCAAGAGGAAAACGGCACTCATGAAATCAAGGCCCCACCTCACAGCTTTAACCTCTGACCTTGCCACAATAAGAGAACTAAACAATAGTTGCAATTTTGTTATTTTTAAAGAGCATTTGAAAAAAAAAGTTCACTTAGTATGCAACAGTAAAAGCCTTTCAATAAACTGTAATGATGTGAATTGATACATGAGGAATATTTTGGGGTCTATGTGAGCAGAGGCAGGTGAATCACAGCAAAAAAAGCCTGACAAACCAAGTTATAGTCACTTCATAACTCAAATGTAGCACCTGCCTTTCTGTAAAGCACAGGACTCAATCTGTGTTGCACAAGGCACAGATCAAACACCCCTAGTTGGTTCCTTCTTCCTTGCCAGTGCATGTCCATAGAAAGGGACGTGGTAAGTATTTAAAAACCCGAACAACCACCCCAGACAGGCTAAGAGAACAAATACAACCCTCCCTGAGAACCATGGCAGTTCTCTCCCCAAACAAGCAAAGCATATCAAAGCAATTCAGAAGAAAGCAGTAGAAGGTGAAACAGTAAATAAAAATACAAAGCAAGCGGGATTCCCTGATTTAGAGACAAAGTTGCATGGCTGATTGCTACCCCCTTGACAGGGAAAGGCCAAGCCCTCCTGGCATGGCTCTGTTTGCAGGAGGGTACAGAAGTTTGCTTGTACATAATCACATCTCCTGACAGCAAACCCACCTGAAATAATACTTCATTCCATCACCATCTTGTCATCATTAGCCCTTCCAAAAAGCAATGAAGAAAACTCCCTTCCTTTATTCCACTTTCATCTTTCCTTCAGGCTTTGCCTGCCTTTCCCCAGTTGTCTTCTGTTCTCTTCCTCTCCCTTGAAAAACTCATTCTTTTACCTTTAAGTCTTCCCCTTTAGCTTCACTAATCCTGTTTTACTGATCCACATTCATCCATTCTTTCTCTTTGTACCCCAATTCTTCCTTCTGCTGTGATGCCCTGGTTAATCCCTTCTTTATCCAATACTCCAGTGTCCCAGATGACAAATCCTTAACTTATCTACTTGGTAAGCTTAATCTTCAGAGGTACCCAGAATTCCTACCTTCAACACCTTTCCCCACCTCCCACTTCTACATTCAGATGCTCTCAGTTCCTACCCCCACATCAGTCATTCCTCTTTACCTCTTCAGAGAGAAATTTCACAGTGCCTGGTGTTCCGATCTGAGAGTACTGCAGCTACTGTGAGCAGAGAACAGAGCATATCCCCATGACCCAAAGGGCTGTGGCAAGAAAGCTGGGACAATCATGCTGTTAAACACAGCCCCTGATGGCTGCACTGAGGTGGGGCAGAAGCAGCAAGAAATAAAGCAGGCAGGGAGACAGTGGGGTGGGGTATGATCCGAAGAAGCATAAATCGCTTTTGCAGTATTGAAGGGATGTAATGGTCAGTGGCAGCTCATGTTATGCAGCTAGCAGGTAATAATCAGGGCTAGAATTGCTCAAAGATTTCAGGAAAACCACCAGGCAGTTAATTGTGGATAATCCTGGCTTGGTTTTGACATGTAAAAGGAAAACAACATCAGCATTACTGGATAAAAAGGGGAATTTTTCACTCACTTTCACTATAGTCTCACATTCCATTTCTACTTCTGTTTTTCCTCTACTTCTTGTTCTTCTATGCTCTTTAAAACAAAACCAAGGATCATTTCAATTTGAGGTGATTAACAATTACTCTAAGCTGAAATGACATAATTCTGTGCATTACAGTAAAGCAACAAATTTTAATCTATGCACTTAATGAAAAACAAAAGATTACTTCATGCTTCTGTGTACCGGCTCATTAATATTTGACTAGGTACATGTTAGTCAGAGAAACAGTCTATTTATCACAACCTGTCACTCCATGCTACAAGAGGACAATATTTCAACCATGTTCTGAGGGAGATCCAGCTTTAGTTGAAGTTGCAGCTTACACAGGTTGCAAGAAGTATCACTTTTTTTCTGGGAAAGGGAAGGAAGCGCGTCTGAAGGGAAAAATGAGCATCAGCCATGCCACCTGAAGTATATGCTGGAAAAGATACCCCTGGCCTGAGACTGTGATCATGCCTAATGTCATGAACTCAGGGCAGTTTGGATGGAAAACCTCCAAGGACACCCCCAAGTGCCTACAGGAGTGGTGCTGCTCCAGCCTATTCCCTTGGAGTCAGTCTTGTGTGAGTGCCTGAGCAGGAAGTGTAAGGGACACACTGCTCTTGGAGGTTTAACCACTGTTCTCTCACCTTCATCCTCATCTGGTGTTTATCTCTGGAGCTGAGACTTGTGTTTGGCAGTTCAAGGAGCAGCTGGATTGTCAGATTGTCCCAAAGTCCCTGATGTGCTCCAAACTGCTCAGAGCCGACTCACTGGGACAGCATCACGCACCACTCTGAGCACCCTGAACTCAAACTCTCTGTCTTGGAGAGGTCTAAGGTCTGGAGCAGAGAAGTCTTGAAGGTAATCCAGCAACAATCAAAAAGACGTAAGGTTTTTCTTTAGTTTTTGCAGTTACTAGAAGATGGCTATGAAATTAAAGCCAGGAAGTGAAAAAATGGGCAACTTTCTGGTTGTTGCAAAGTGCAGTCCTTAAACAGCACTGCCCTGCCATTTTCAAGTGGCTGCAGCATGTTCCCTTCTCTGTTATGTTAAATTATTGTGATAACTGTCTTGTCTTATTCTAAAATCGGTGTTACTTCAGCATGAAGTGATTTACTGCTCCATATGGTAGCAATTGCAAGAGTCTATCACTGAACTTGGTTCTATTTGCAGAAGTTAAATCACAGCTCTGTCATGACAGGGTTGGTGCCACCAAAATCTTGACACTTCCCACATTATGTACTTTATCCATTGTCATGTATTCAGGACAGGATTGTGTCTGCATTGTCCAGGAGCCAGAGCTGCAGTGGCATCCCCTGTCACACAGAGGTGACACTCAGGTGACAGCCAGCCATGAAGTAATTGCATGTGAGCTCACTGAGGTAACCTGGGCTTTGTCTTAGATGTCACGTTTGTTACAAATGAAACTGAAAATGGAAAACCTTGAAAAAGAAATAGAAACAGACAATAACACAAAATGAAGCTTCTAATTTAAAATGTAAAGATGCAATAGCTTAAAAACTGTGGTAGTACTTTTAATATTTGTTACAAAACATTTACTCTCAAACCATGTTCTTAAATTGAATACAATTATTGAGTCACTTCCTTGGTAATGGGTGAAGAAGCAGAACAATGTGTCTGAGCACTGTGTCCTCATTTTCTTTCCATGCAGATTCATAAATGCCTTCTAATTGAGTCACAATGCAGGCAGAAAACACCATTAGCTAACAACTGGCTGGATTTGATTGAAATTCTGTGTAAGGGAACCTATGCCACCTTCTTATGCAGCGTTGCAGCAAATGAATGAAATTAATTTTATTTATTTTCTCCTTTAAGTCTTTCTCACCATGGCAGCAGTGGGCTGTAAAGCATTAACACTGACACAAATGGTGTTAGGAGATACATGTGGGGTGTAAGATGCTCAGGAAATGGGTGCCAGTGGCTGTGGCAGCTTGCACCATCTTGACATGCAAAATGAACCTAAAATATTAGCTGAGGAAGCAGAAGGTGACAGTGCATAGCAGAAAAAAACGTAGCAGCAAGAAGGTGAAATGTAAAGTGAAATAAGAAAGCTACTTTGTTTTGCAAAGTTCCTTATCACTTCTCCTGATGCAATTCATTTTTCTGTTCCTCTGATCTATGTACTTCACTGGTTCTGTGCTCCCACTGACAGACAAAAATCAGATAAAGCAACTCACAGAAAATTGGCAATTTTTACAAAATTACATGTAAGTTTGCAGCACACAAACATTTTGTTGCTGTGGATGTTGGCTTAGTTACTTCAGTGAGGTTTGTAACTACGGAAAGCAGAGATTAAGAGATTAAGATTTGATTAAAAATTCCCTTAAAACCAGTGTTGGAAAACACTACTAAGCATCCTCTTGCTAAATCTCTTAGTTTGTGCAACATTAATACTTTTCCTTTCTTTTGGCACCATTTTTAGCCAGTCTTCCTTCAGAGGGCGCATTTTGGTTTGGGAAGAGGTATGTGTGCTTTGTGTGTTGTGCTCACACACCAGGATTTGGGTGTGCAAAGGAGGCACACGTTTGCCAATATCCAGACTTTACCTACCTGCAGGGTGAACATCAGAAATAAGTAAACATTTCAACAAAAGCAACATTCAAAAATGGAAACAAACCCCCCTCCACTTAACCAAACTGAGGAATTTTCCCCTTGATTATTTATCAAAACACAGTCCACAGAAAGTAACAGAGATATCTGGATAGCATGAATACCACAGGCAGAGGAAATTACAGGGTTACCAGATAAAACCACTTAGCTGTGAGTAGGGTATGCACCACTCAAAATCTCCATTTTTTTATAGAGCTTTTAACAATATATTCTGTGCACTTGCACCACTGGGATGCTCCTGACCCAAATGGTGGTAAATGCAGCAGACATATATCAGATATTTACCACAGGTAAACTCACTAGTTTGCGAGCTCCAGGCATGGCCTTGCAGCATAAGAAAGAGAAAGTCAGAGAGAAACACAGGGATTAAAACAAACACTGAATTTTTCAAGCTCTTTTCTATTCTGATCATCTTGACTATACTTGTCAAAATTGCCTGGTTCTGGAAATGCCTGAGGAAGTTCTTGATTCCAGTGTGAAACTTTCTGTTTGTACAGACATTGCATTAAGCAGCTCTTTGTGAAATCTCTAACACAGAGGTAATAAAACACAGAAAATACATACACTGTCCCAAATCCTAAAGAAGCCAAATTTCTGTTGCTTTGATTAGCACTGAGACAACATTTTAGGGAAGACACACACAGAAACCAGATTGTAGAAGAACACTGATGACAAGGGGAAGTGTTAAAACACTATCTGCTATTCCCAGTCACTGTCTACCTAATGCTGGTCTCCCAGAAGCTTTCTGGAGACACCAGAAAGTCCAGAAATCAATCCAGTAAAAGTTTAAGCTTTTAAAATATTGAAATTGAATATAATCTGGTTTATCTGATGATCCTGGATGTGTCCTCACCTGTGCAAATGGCCACAAAAAAAGCTGCACTTCGTATTTCTGGTTTCTAAGCTGTCATAAAAAGCTGTGTTGTGTTCTCAGTTATTGTGCCATTACTATAAAGAACTACTGCCATAATTAGTTCAGGATTTCTCTTCTTGCTGGCATGTAGAAATGGGGCATAGAATCTTGTCAGGCCCCACAATAAATTGTGCTGATCTAACACCTCCAATCACCTCGTTAACATGACTGTTCTTCACAACTATCCATTATGAGCCTTTAAAAACCACAATGAAGAAATGTGTACCAGGGAGAAGAAGAAGGAAATAGTGCTTATGCACAGGAGCTGCCTCCCAGCACTGGTTTAGTTCCCTCAGTAATTCACACACCTCTCAGCTGTTCAGAGACTCATCTGTGCTGCTGCTGTTGCCTCTGCCTTTGGCAGACACTCACAGGCTTTCCTGAGACCACACCAGCACCACGCTGAAGAGAGCAGGAAAGATTTGTAAGAGCTGCTTGAGGGCAAATGGAAAAGTTTTAAGCAATGGTGCCATCAAAGTGACCTAAGATTTTTAGAAATGAAACATTCCTGCCTAGAACCTTCTCCTTTTTCTGCACTGTACTGCTCTCACCAAGGGTCCAACTAACTAAAGGACACCTCTTCTCTGGGGGCAGCTCTTCTGGCACTCTGGCCAGCTGAGGGAGAAGCAGGCACTGCTCACTGGCCACCAGAATGGGGGAAAGCCCAAGTCCTCTGGAAAACAGCACATCTTCTCCAATGGACTAAGCAAAACTTTCTTGCTCTTTATGGAAGCAGCCCTGGCCTAAATTCCTAAGCCATGACTCCTTTTCAAACTTTGTTTCCAGCTGTGTTGTGGAGTTCATCTTCAATATAATGTGCCAGATGTGCTTTTGGCTCTTTTTCTGTAGGTATCTACAAGCAGAAGATTAACTGCTAAACCAAGAAAACAGAAAAGCCAGGGGCAGGGGATGTGCTTTCCCATGGGTGTCATCTACAGCTGGCTGGCACAAACAGACAGGACAAAATCTACCTCATGGCAACACAGAAACAGCACAGAGACACTGAAGGCAGAAATCTGTATTCATATTTTGCAAGCTGTGAAATCCAGTTACATTCTCATCTTCCCTGGACCAGAAAAGATCCTTCACATTCCTGTCACAGAGACAACACAGATCTAGGTTTGTTTGTCAATTGATCCCAGACTGACTGTGTACTAAGAGGAAGAAATGCAGGCGAAAGAGCTTGGTCCTGGCTTTGATCTCGCTCAGTGAACCACTAAAAACAATTATTCAGAATAATTCTACTGCATGTCAGTGAAAATCAGTGGTTAAACAGCAACATTTGTGGAGCCCATCCCCTGCAATTCCACCCCTAAGTTATGTACACAGAACTCAACTGCAGCAAAACCAGTCTTCAGATGCACTCCAGTTTCTCATCCTGGGCAAAGAACATTCCCATTCCTGCTTCCTATTGATTAGTTTAGATATAACCTTTTTAAAAAATCAAACTATTCTCCAGCAGCTCCATAAATGCCGAAAGATTAAATCAGAATATGCAACTTCCAGCTCAAAACAAAACTCCCAAACCTCAATACGAGGTCCAAGCAGAGCATCACTGAAATTCTGTCTGTACAAAACATTTTATTTATAACCTTTACCATATGTAGTATAGCATTTACTAACTTGTAAGCTAGGCAGAGATCAAGAGAATGGAATTTATTTTTCAGAAGTGTACTTCCATTATTACAACGATTGTTAGACACAAAAAGTCCAATCTGGGACTCTTACCCAGAGTTTGTGTTCCTCTGGTCCAGCAGGAAGAGTTAATGCCCTGTGGTTATGAGGCCACCAGATTTTTTTGAATATCTCATTACAGGACATGAAGTTAAAGTCTCAAAGATTTACTCATTTAGGACACAAGTTTACTCCACTGATGTCAGTCTGAATTTTGCTACTGATATCAGCCAGAGCACGCTGGCAAGTTCGCTCCCGATTCCATGGATGCATTTGGGACATTGCCTTAGTCTGAGAGGTAGCTCAGCAAGCCCTGTGAATCAGCTACTCATCAAAGGAGTAAAAAATACTTCAAAAATTGAAAGACTGCTAGGGGAGCCAATATTTCTACAGCTAATCCAGTACAGCAGGTTGGCAAGGGATTATTTTAGGGCAGTTTTGAAAGCAGGCATTCCAATCTGGTCAACTAAAGGGAATGAAGGAATCAAAGGGACTCAGATTACCACTGGGAGCAGGCTAAAGAAAGAAGGGCAACATAGAAGCATTTCGTATTTTCACTAGGCAGAAAAAAAATTTTATTATTATTCAGTAAGCACCAAAATAAGTGAAGTCAAGAGTTCTCTCCCTGGCCATGGTGACAAGGCCACCGAGAGCTTTAGGAACTGCTGACTGCTCTCTTATATGATAATGAAACCTTTTTCCTGTCCTATAATGGCCCTGTTACTGTAAAGCCTGAGTGCCAAGGCTGCTGATGTTCCCCAAACCTGCTTCATCACAGGACAGCATTGAGCTGGCTCAGACTTCCTGCAGGAATCTGCATTACTGAGGACACCTGTCCCCTTGTGAAGCCTTGGAACGTCTAAAGCACACATTCCAATACTCCTTTGATACAGATGAAGGCTCTCAGTATTTCATGGTAAACAGTGCTGAATTCTCACTCAGCCTTTAAACTTGGAGTGCTACAAGACATTTATATATGTATTTGCACAAAAAGAGCAAGGACCAGGGAGGACCTCTGTGCTCTGAGGTGAACCATAAAATAAAGAGAAATCAGCTTAGTCCCACCTTAAACCCAGCCTTCTGTCCACATAGTGCATAGATTTAAAATAAGGTATCCAGTACCCAAAGCTGGAGCTGCTTGCCTGATGGCTGAGATAAGCATGAGCTAACCCAGTTATTTCTGCAAGAACACAGCCTGCAGCAGTGTCCTGCCATGGCTTGTCCTCAGAGTAAACAGGTCACAGGGAGGAAAGCCTGAGAGCCTTCCAGTGAAATGTATTCACCGCCCCAATTCAGCAAATGTTTCACTGCATTTCATTGCTTTCAAGTGTAAAGTGGGAGTACAGAATGTGAATTAAATTATCTTCAGGGGATGTAAAGGGCCTGGTCCTCTGATCTTGATGGTGACAGAGAATCATAGAATAGTTCGAGTTGGAAGGGACCTCTGGAGATCATCCAGTTCCACCCCACTGCCCAGGCAGGGTCACCTGGGACAGGTGACACAGGAACAGGTCCAGGTGGTTTTGGGATGTCTCCAGAAAGGGAGACTCCACAGTCTCTCTGGGCAGCTATTCCAGTGCTCTGCCACCTTCAATGTACGGAATTTCTTCCTCACGTTGAGGTGGAACCTCCTGTGTTTCAGTTCATGGCCATCACTCCCCATCCTGTCACTGGGCACTGCTGAAGAGTCTGGCACCTTCCTTGGCACCTCTCTGAGACATTTACATGGATTCATGTGATCCCCTCTCACACTTCTCTTCTTCAGACTTAACAGGCCCAGTCTCTCCTCAAAATAGGCCCTCCATCCTCTTTCTGGCCTCCACTGGACCCTCTCCAGTAGCTCCTTGTCTCAGAAATGGCCTTTCTGGAAATGATACTCAGAATGGGAAGACTGCAAATTAAAGAAAATTCTCATCCTATCCCAAAATGCCATTCTAAATCACACCAGTACCTATTCAAAGGGATTTCAGTAACATCTCTGGAAAGCTGATGTACAAATGTCAGCATCAGGCTGAGAATGGGCATTGATTCAGTGCCTTGTACAAATGAAATAGTTTATCAGACAAACTGATTTCCTTTGCAACTTCCCCCACCTCATTTCACTGCCAAGGTCTCAACTCTCCCATCTGCAAGACTGCATCAAATACAAGTTACTGGTTCAGACTTTAATACTATTAGAAGCTGAAAGCAGGAGCATAAAGTCTTGCCTTACAGACAAGCCTGATAGCTTAGGCAATTTTAGGGCTTTCTCTGTATTAAATACAGCAGATTGCACAGTTTTCTCCGCAGTAAAAGGAGATGTATTTCTTAAGAATGTTCAGAATCCAAATCCTTTCCCTAATGAAGTGTCAGATGAAAGGATCTTCTTCACAAACACATCAAGAAAACATCATCTCCCAAAATTTCATTAAACATTAAATGACTGTGAATTAAACAAACAAAAAATGTTGGGATATTTTTGACAAATTGTTATTAGTTCCATTTACTTGGTAAGACAGAATACATATGACAATTAGTTCTTCAAATGACTACATGGAGGAAATTCCTTGTCCTGCTGCTCTGTACTCTATGATAAGCTCATTTGTTTGTGTCTAAGAACAGATTTTCAGCTTCATTCCTTTCTGAAAGCAAAGTTAGCCTCAGACAGATAATGGAGCTGCTGGTAATAAATCCAAGATGTCTTAACATTAACAATTTGCTGAATGGAAAATCTTGCTTATTTTGAACTAATTTAGTACAGCAGTACCTGTTTAGAATCAATTTGCAGCAGATTATTTCCTATTCATTGCTAATTTAAATCACGGATTTCCTGCTCCAAACAGCATATAAGCCTGAAAAACTAGCTCCAACCCAGTGTGCTATTGACTCAGCTGGGGCACTAGATCTACATTTACCACCTCATTCTGAGGTTTATGAGAACAACTACCCTCAGGAATGACAAATCAGCCAGAGGGAGGTCAGGTGAGGAGGGAAATCAGGAGGCAGTCTCTGAGATTTGTCTTCTCAATGTTATGAAGGGCAGAATGGTTCAGCTGTGCTCTTATCCCCAGCCTGAGGTACCAAGAGCATCCAGACTGGAACTCTCCCTTGGCACATTAAACCTGAGGCCCACCCACCCTTTCTGCCTCAATTCCAGCCCTTTCCGGCCTTGGAGAGAATAATACTCCAGCTGTATGCCAAGGGGATATCTGCAGGTGCCATCTGGCCTTAACCTTATCCACCCACACTTCTCCTGTCAGCTCCACACAAAAATGTTTTCAAATGATTGTGCTGGGCAGAAACAGGCCAATTCTTTCTCTTCTGGAACACAGTTCAGCCAGGAAAGCACACAAGCTTGGGAACAGCTATGAAAAATGGAAATATTGGAGTGGTCCTGAATAAAGGACGATTCCGCCCAGTGCTTTCAGTACATTGCTCCAGAGCATTCACGTCCCTGATATTTGAGGCTGTCTGAATGGCTGAGTTCCCAGGAAAGCAGCACCTGCTGGGCTCCACTGTGATGATACTAAACTTCCAGAGGTTAAGGAGAAGGGCTGTGCCATCCCTATCTTCCTAAACCAAGAGAAGATGTGCTTACAGCAAGAAAATGCTTATTAATAAATCAAGTTCTCTTTCTTTTTTTTTCCCTCCAAAAACCTTTGTCTCATTCCCACTCCAAGAGTCTAATCTGCTCAGGCTCATCTTGAGGTGATTTAAACAATCACAGCAGCCTGGAGTGCATTTCCACCCAGAAGTCTGAGTTTAGGACACCACGTCAAAAGCGACATAGAAAGGTAAAAGCCCTCTAGGAAGGAGCCCTGCAGACCTCAGGACAGGCACATCTCCAGAGCTTTGGCAAGCTAGGTGCCAACAAATGCTTCTTTATTGGCACCAAATCCACCAAAGCCTCAGTGAGACACAGATACACCTCCTTTAAAGTTCTGTTTCATGCCCCCAGGTAAGTTAGTTGCCTGAGCACTGCACATGTGCACAGTTTTAAACTCCATCCATTGATTGCTATGAAAAATATGATTGCTATGAATACTAACTTTTGTTAATGTTATCCTTTGTTTCTCATTTGTTTTGAAAGATGGCAAAGATCATTCTGGAAGATCTGGTCTGGAGGTAACATTCAAAAGCAATTATTAGTGTCTGTTGTGGTTTAAAGGACAACAACTTTTTTTTTTTTTTTTTTTTTTTTTCTTTTCTTGGGGGGGGGTTTTTGT
>VZTR01020491.1:97445-184169 GCA_013400775.1 Chaetops frenatus
TCACATGTGAACTAATATCCTTTCTGGGCGGGAGTTCACAGTGATATGGATTCTACAAGAGACTTATGCTTCTTGTGGGAAAAATCTCCATGGTGAGACAAGAGAGACTCTTCTTACAATTGGACTGATGAAAGCCTATTTCAAGAGTGGTAAATTGACCAGGGGTTTTCTAAGTTTGTTTCTCTGTGTTGTTGGTGAGAAGGATGGTGGTAAAGGAAGATAAATGAGGTGGAAGAAAGGAACCATCATGGGTGAGGGGCTGGGGGGAGGAAGAAGAAACCACCTGGGGGTTGATTTTGATTTTGTTGTCTTTTGTTAATAAACTATTTTTATCTTTGAAGTTTAGGCCTGTTTTACATTTCTCTTAATCCTTATTCTCATAAAACCACTACACTACACTCTCGCCTGGTGTGAGCAGGCGAGCAGGTGAATGTGAAACCGCTACAGTGTCCAACTTTGTTACTAGCATTTTCTTTGACACCCCAAAACCACTTATTCAAACAGCTTTCCCAGTCAGTCTCTTATTAATTTCTTAGTTAGATTTTTTTAAACAGTGCTTGGTGATAATAATAACATTGCAAAAAATAGAATAGGTGTATAATTAATGAAGTAATTGTATTGAATGTATATTCACTGCATTTGCTAAGTGAGAAGTACTTCAAGTTGTGTTTCATTCTACAAATGTCTAATTCCTGCTCAAATGTTTATATAATTCTTTTGGTTGAAAACTGTATTTAAGAAGCAACTGGGCAGGGACTGTCTGTGAGAGACCCCTGCAGAACCAGCCAAGGGTTTTAGGGTCTCTGTTCCTGCATTGAGCTACTGCAAATTCATGAACATTATCATTTCTTAAAGAGGTGGAGTCCTATTAATACCTGCAAAAATACAAGGAGGCTGAAATGCTCTTGTATTTCAAATTGATTCAGGGCCCAGATTTTTTACTGATGGAGGACTTCAGTTTGAATTTATGGATGACTTAAATTGGTGTAGCTAAAACAGACAGCATCCTTAGCAATCCTCCTTTTCTCTCCCCAAGACGATGCCATTCTTGCAGGCATGGCTGAGCAAATTCTGCATCTGCTCGTTAGCTGCTGTAGCTTAAATGAATTAGGTGCATGAATGTAATCTGCTGCCAAGTGGAATTTACATTAACAAGCAGGGCCACAAAGAAGGAAGAAAGTTGGGGTTACATATCTGCAGGGGAGGGAAGGACAGAAAGCTGAGGATCATAGAACCAGAACCCACAGACTGCTGGTCACTTCTGACCAAAAAGCAACATTTTGGTTCCCTTCACTGTCATTTATTCCAGCAGTTCAACCTGCCTGGCAAGCTGATAAAAGTAGCAGTGCTGATACTGTCAAAAAGGGAATTGTGAGGTGGCAGCGGGTGGTTTCTTCCCCCTGGGGCAAACCTGAGCCCTGCTGGAGAAGGGCTGGAAGTCTGAAGCTGCTTAATGACATCTTTCCCCAGGCTCTGGGGAGCTGCCCCAGCTGGGGTCAGTTCTGAGCTGCTCAGCAGCACAAATCACTGACAACATGCAGAAATACTAGGAAGTGATAGGAAAGCAAGCAAGTATTTGCAATACCTCTTATTCTATCTGCATTTCTTATTAAAATGATGCAATCAAACTAATAATGATAAATATAAATATTCATGTGTTGATATTTAGATGATGAAATGTACTTTTGTTGTTCAGAGAACTCCTGTTTTCTGCAGGCTTGAAACAGCCCTTTGTTTATCTTCATCTTGTTTTCCAACATAACTTATTTATTTACAGCATGTCAAGGGAGAAACCTAATTTCTAAGGACATTTTCCAATTAACTTTCCTAATTAAAGGTATAAGTTAGACTCAATTGGTTTGTAAATAGCATTATCCAAACCCCCCAAAATGAATAGATTCTGGGAAATGACTGAGAATACACCTACACAAGCACCATCACAAATGTTCCCTGTCCTCCATCTCCAGGTGTTACAGACATTGTCTGGCATTCTGAACGTCTGCCCCTTTTTTGCCTGATTTGGAAACAATGATACTTGCTCCCAAAGTCTGTAACAGTATTAGGGAATTGCTGCTCCCCTTGGTTCCTGTTAGGCAGTTTCACATGGAAGTTTGCACTTCCAGCTATGGGCTTTAGTGAGTTATGAGCTGTGCTCTGAATATGGATCTGTAACAAGAGTCTCCACAGTGATCCAACTTCATGGATTTGTGCAAGAATCCAGTAATATCCCAGGAAATGCCTGCTGCTGCACTGATTCAATCCTCTGCCATTCAGACTGAGAACTTTAGAAAGAATTCAGAGTTTCAGGAGGGACCACGATTTTGAGTCCTCTTAAGGAAGTTTGTGTAAGGCTTTCAAACTCTGTCTTTGAAGTTAAATCAGACACAGGAATTGGAACCTACAGATCACATTGTCATGTCTGACTTGGTGATCAATTAGAAACAGACTTACCCCACTGAACAGTTCACCAGAACTGGGAAAATATTTAAATCCAATAAAGTCAAAGAAGACGGTTGCAAACCACTTTAAAGCCCTGAAATTACTTATTTCCGCAGTGCATTTATGGCAGTGAATAAACACACTCTTTGTGGATGCAAGAACATTTCACATCTAAAAATAACTTACATGTGCACTGATCACAAATCTAGATATACCCAAGGCAGCCTGGAGTCACAGATCAATTTATAATACTTACATAAAATAAAAAATAAAAAAAGCTTCAAGCAAAATTGTCTATTTGCCCCATATATCGTGGACGTATGCCATGAGTTATTGCAAACTTCCTCTGAGATGCAGTAATTTAGATTAATGTACTTCTTAGCAGTTTCAGTACTAACAATACCATTTTTTTCTCATCTACTTAAAATACATGAGAATATACTTCCCATATATTTAGCAGGTATAAACAGCTGGCTACCTCCTGTTCACATCCTGACCATCTTACAACAGCTTCACAAACTCTTTTAAGCAGCACTTCTCCCTGCATTAGTACTGGAGATGTATCAGATAAATGTGCTTTGATGTATTTGCTGTGCAAGAGTAGTTTCTATGTTCCCATAAAATGCTTTCAGAAATAATAATGATAATAATAATAAAAACGATGACAAAAGAAGCTGTAAACTCCAGTAGGGCCTGGGTGTAACTGGAGAAACCCAAATGACTCTGGCTTTTGAAGACAATTAGTCCCCACACATTTTAAATTAGTGTGTTTGTGTGCAGACAGCAGCATTGTATTCTGATTTTGTCGTGGAGTTTTTAACCACATGAGTCACAGCTTGGGAAGGCAGCTGAAGAAACCTGATGGCTTCCATGCTCCACAGCATTTCCTCGTGTCAGAGGAGAAATGCTGCTTCTGGTTCAGCACAAGGTATGAGGGAACCTCTCTGCGGTAGGTTTGGCATGTGTTAAATCCATTTTGCAGATAGCATGGAACCTGGGAATCCATAAATCTGCCTTTCCACTGTCTTGTTTGCCACACAGGGGAAACTCTGACTTCATTGTTAATGCAGTCAACTAGGAAAACTTGAGTAGACCACAAAACTCCTTTCTGGGATTGGCGGTTTCAAAACAGGACTGGGAACCATCAGAACTGGATTCTAATTCTATCATACAGATAATTTGCTCTGAAAGATGCTAAAGCCAAAGACTTCAAACATTGACACCTAAAATAAGGCAGCAAAATGCAAGTTAACCAAGCAAAGCCTTCAAGACATGAAAACTGCTGTACTGGTTTGAGTTTGGAAGCACCACAAGGAAGTTTTATCATACATTGTTTTCCTCTTTGGAATGGTCTATTGATTTTTTTTTCCCAACTCACACATATGAAACTCACAGCTAAATTTGTCTTGACAGTGTCATTTCAACTGAGCTACAAATACCTTCTATTTGCTGGGTTAAGCTTCAGAGACTTTAAAAAGCAGACTGCTTCAAAAGCTAGGTTTCCTCAAAAACATATCCTAGGGTAATAAATATCTGGAATCTCTCTTTCTAGGAAGAATTGACCATAATGACCAGGGTTTTTTTGGCATCTTCCATCTCATTTACACCTGCTTGGAACTCCAGTGGATTCCTGGCCATTCACTGAAATGTGAGAATCCATGGAGAGATTAAAGCAATCCATGACTTGAAACTCCATGGACTGCACTGACAAACAGCTGACTCCCAACCTGGCAGTGGTGGCCATAAGAGTTCCTAGACCCAACTCCCTTCCTTTTGGGTTTTCCCTGCCAGGATTGCTGTGATTGCAAGTGAGCTCCTGCAATCCCAGCTCAGTGGGCTGCTCCTGTTGCCAAGGTCACCTTTACAGAGATCTATTTGCATCCAGCTGACGTTGATTCATGTTGCCAGATGGCACAGGACAAAGCACAATTGCTCAGCACAACGTGTGACCTACTTACACTCCCAACAATCTGCTGCCTAATACTTGGGAAATGCATGGAGACTTTGATTAAAATTTAAATTTTGTTTCATAGTTGGCCCACATGTGGTATGTACATTTTGCATCCCAGATACATCTGCTCCAGCAGGGCAGTCATGTGATGCCTCCGACTTCCTTCTGAAATAGGTCCTGTGAATGTGTAAGTGTCACTTCCTTATTTCCTAAAGGCACTCTCAAAAGTAATTACCAGTTATTGGTTTACATACGGACAGCTAATGAAGAGCCAGGCACTCTCATGCTGGCACCAGATAAGAAAATAGTGACGACAGTGATGTGTCTGCTCTAGAGAAGAAGAATAAAGACACGATACAGACAAAATTCATGTAGGGTTCCTAAACAAATCCATGGAAAGTCATGGGAAACTCTCTGTCCGTGCTCAAAGTCACGTATGTATTTGCAGGATCAGCAGGACAAGGGAATTTCTGCAATAATTAACTCCACTGTGAAAGGTATGTGAGAATAATGGAAGTGACATCTGGTCACTGAAGGCCAGATTCCCCAAATTGCTCAGGGCTTTAGGAGTGCCACAACTGCCAGGCTGGCTCAGACCCATGGCTGGCTGAGACCTGCACTCTGCCTCTACCCTTGGCTGGCACCAGATGCTGTCCAAAGGAAAAAGAATTCTAGAGCAGAGAGAGATAAAACAATTCCCACCTTCCAGCATGCCTTCCTGGTCCTGATCTCTAGTACTTGAACACTGGCCTAAGTCCTGCAGTTGGAGTTTTAGTAACATTTTAGTTCCCGTCAAAGTATCAGTCAACAAGAACTTCAGTGCAGAAAACATTTAGTTTCTGAAGTGGTCTCCAATCCCATATTCAATCTCCTCAGCTTTGGACAGATTTTTCAAGGGCTTGGCACCAATAAATGAAGTAGAACTGCTAAAAGTCTCAAGTGTTCAGCAGTTTCTCTTGTGAAAGTTCACCACTAGACCCTCAGGGAATTCAGTGGTGTGTGAATCTGGGCACACACAGTTCAGTAACTCTCCTAAATGAAAACAGAATACTTGTTAAAACAAAAATTCTTCAGGCCATGAGAAAACAGAACCCAACAAGCCTGCAGAGAAGCAAGTCTGACATATTTTACACTGAGGAGGAGGTGACAGATCCTGGTTGGAATCCATCCCATCACATATTAATACTATTTATTTGGGGCAAAATGAGAAGGGAGAGCCAAACACAGGGAGAAGCAGTTGTATCATAGTGTAGACACTGCTAATGAGGTGATTATAGGTGGCAGAGTAAGTGAAAATAATTGGCAGGATATTGACTAAAAAAGAAAAACCCCAAATACTTTATTATTGAATAAAGATGTGCAGGGCTACAGTCAGGATATATCATTACATTATCTGAGTGCCACACATGGTGTTACCTTCACCAAGAAGTTCCCAGGACTGGGAAGATGACTAGAAAGGATATTCCAGTTGTGGATGGAACAGAAAACAGAAATATCTAACAAATCAGGAGTTTGTATCTATTACTTTCTCTTTTATGCTTCATAGAAAAGATCTACATGGGAAAGTGGTATGTCTTAAAGTTCTGTTCCTTTGCCATAAATTAAGTTTGGAGAGAGAAAATAATCCAAAGGAAATAGCAAAAAAATTAGCTTTTATGCCATTATTGAGGAAAGCACAACAGTTCTGGAAAAAATACCAAGCACCACTTTTTAAAAAGAAAAATCTGAGAAATCCCTTCTTCCTTTTAGATCAAAGGAAGCTCCAGCATAGATTTTAAGCCAAATTTTCATGCGTAAATTGGAGCTTTTACTGTCCATAAAACAATAGCTTGTTTTAAACATAGTTATTAAGTACTTGTATGAAGTTTAACATAATATTAAGAGTGCTGTATCACACCAGACACAAGAGTCTTTGTCCTGAGCAGTACATCAGCCCCAGACCCTGGGAAAAGCTGATCCTCATGGCACAAGTGTAAACTCTGTCCCTATGTCCATCTGGTGCTCCTGATTCCACAGCTCCTGTTCCACACAAACCTGTTTTGTACAGAATGTCTTCATTTCCAGGCACCAAATGCACACCTGGAGCCTGGTTTGGGCAATGACCCTGTTACAAAGTTAAGGTCCCTTCTTGCCACCAACCCATAGCAAAGCTCCCACAGCTTTGCAGAGACAGAACCTGCCCAAAGAACTAGAGATGACCTGACCTTCAAGCAGGAACAGTTCCATTGCAAGAATACATTAAATTTTACTGGACTAAAACTCCCAGTGCCTGGTGTCCATTAGGGCTGAGTAGTGGCATCACAAACACATCCCAGCCCTGACAGCACTCGCTGAGTGAATCAAAGAGGCTCCCCTGGGCTGCTCAGCAGAGAAAACCCCCCTCCTCTGCTGGGTCTGATTGGTTTTTGGCTTAAAAGTCTGTGGTGGGGGCAAAGTGTTTAATTTGCTGTTGTGTGGGAAAGGGGCCAAGGTGTCTGTGACACTACGCTGTGCTGGGAAGTTGTTTGCTCTTGGTACAGCCTGCTATAAGCAAGATGCCACAAAAAACAAACATATTTGAAGAGAGTCTCCCTTAAATGAGAACAAAGTAAACAGAGATGCTTCATTAGAAGTTACATGCCCTGGATCCTTCTGCTGTCAAATCCACTGATTCTTTTTTTCCTCTTTGGTTCAACTTAAAAATTAATTATCTTTCATAGAAAACACAAGTTGCTACTGTTATGCTAACAATACTTTGAAGAAAAAGGTCTTTTTGGGGGCAAGTGTGTCTTCTAAAGGAAAGAGATTAATTTAGTAAAACATCCTTGCTTGCTCTTTCAATCCTTCAAACAGGAGTTTGCAACTGCTTTGCCTGCACTGAACAATCACAAAAGGGAAAAAAATCTCTTAAATAGTATGGAATTGGGGTAAACTAAGAATAGTAATACAATTGAAGAGTTTTATTTGGGTTAGTGCTCCGGTTTGCTTTTTTGGAAGAGTTAGATGGATAATATTCAGGATAGCTTTTTATTTAAGGAAGGGAGCACACACCATAAATTAGAAAGTATAAATATTTAAAGGTTTGCTGAAAGTGTACACAACCAACCTATTACAGCTGAACTGCTTTTTCCAGGCAATAGCTATAATAGATGTCCTTAAAAGTGATCCCTTGGTATAACACTGGGCAAAGGCCAAGAGAAACTCTTGTTTCCATAATGGTGCTCTAGGGAATTCTTTATTTTAAAGTGCCACATGGAATGTCTAAATTAAGTCAGAGGGGCAAAAAAATGTATGATATCCAAACCGTTCGCTTGGGCATGCAGTCCATGGCATCACCCTGTTAATCACACTGGAGATAAACAGCTCTTCCCAGATTCCTGACTCCAGTGACAACTGCTCCAGAGCTGTCATGCCTGACGCCAGCTCTGCTCAGAGCTGCTCCCCTGACCACGTGTCTGGATGTGCTTTCAGGGTTGTAATGAAGAGTAAGCCAAAAGGGGGAAAAAAAGTGCCCAAAGTCCCATAGCTGCGTAGCAGGAATTTCAAACAGTTCCCAATTTGGAAATGGCTGAGAATAAGGACACAATCGAACCCAGGGTCTGGGAGCATAAGATTGGAGAAAGTATAGTTTAGTGAATCTGCAAAAAATCCTTTAAAACCATAGGATAGTGAAGGATAAAGGCAAGTGGGGAAGATGAACAGGAGTTTTTTCCTCTCTCTGTAATGGTTACAGAACTAAAAGCCGTGGCCTGTTTACCATGCGATTTTTTCAAGTCATCAGCACTACTTTAAGATTCCTTTTGCTTTGTCTCTCTGCTATTCCCAGGGGACTGACAGAGCTGTGACTGTGTCCCTACATGCACCAGTGCCAGGCAGGTTCCACCCCTCATCACAAAACACTTCCCTGCCCTCTCACACCTTGTCATTTCCCATCAGCTGTGTGATGGATCACCCTGCACAGCTCTGCTCAGGGAAGCAGGGAATGTTTCTCTTCACAAGCCAAGGAAAATGCCTTTGATTTGGGTCTTTGCACAGCCGGGGACACAGGGGGAGGGACCCGAGGGGAGGGACCCAGGGCACTCCCAGGGCTGTCTAATGTAGCACCCAGGCTGCAGGATGGACCTGGTCTGCTTGGGAACTGAAACTCCGAGACTGGGAGCAAGCTTCCAGCAAATGTGCAAGTTTCCATACCCTGTCCCTTCTCTTTGCTTTGCTGGTAAACTGATGCTGTCCAATTTTCCATGGATTAGCAGCAAAGGCAGTTGATAATTTCCTGAGCTGCTTTATTTTCTGAGTAAAAGCTTCTTCAAACAGTTTTGTAGGTGAAGCAGACAATGAGCAACAGAAACTCAACTTTGCTCTTAGAGAATTAAAAAGCAAAGCCTATTATATATGAATTTATACCTAGCTTTAACTTTTCACAAGCACAGATGAAATACAACCTGCCTTTCTTCTTGACAATAAAACCTACCCTCTCTTAGTTACTCTTCAAATTTTAGATTTAAAATCTTAATAGAGATACCTGACTGATCCAAATATGGAGCTGCTCCTTGCTAAAGGAATGCAATAGAAATGGCCATCAGTAAAGCTCAGATATGAACAAATAAAACACATCTGTAGTACAAACCTTTGTCAGGAAATCTATCAATATATCCAAGAGCCTCTTGTGCAAATTGAATCATCCTTCTCATAATAAGTCTTATAAAATAAAATAATTTCAGCCGATAGTATGCAAGGTAAAATTCACTTTTTGTCTCTGCAGATGAGTGGTTACTAGAATGCCAATTTTCACTCCTTAAAAGAGGGTTGCCTTTAATTTAACATCATGATTATGGTGTGAATTTCTCTTGTAAAATTTTACTTTTTCTGAAAAACAGCCCTGAATTAATGAAATGCAAATGTACATTTAGTCTGAACTCTACAGTTTTCCTTGCTTTTTGTTATTAAATATGTATAGAAAGATTTATGTATACCTGCAATGAATGCAATAGTACTGACTGTTATTCCTTCTGATTTGAAGGTACACAATGCAACTCATAAATCTTATTTAAACTTTAGATTCACCAGTTTGGGGTAATTGGAGCTACCTTGAAACAGCCTGAACCAGAGCATCCTGGCACTGCCTTGTATTGCCAGGCAATGGAACACCTACATTTGCCTCCCAATTTTCATTTTCCTCCTGTGTCTCTCTGAGCATTCCCTTCCTCAACACCACTTATTTCTCTGATACACTTCCTGCTGTTTTCTTCCTTCTGTTCTCAATGTTTCCTTTTCCCTGGGAGCTGAAGAATATATTCTAATAGAACTAATGTATTTTTTTAAACATTTACCTTCCTTTGCTCCTTAGACAGGATTAAAACCTTGTTTGAGCAGAGAGCTGTTGTCATTTGCTTGCTGTCCACCCATTTTAAAAGACAGGGAATAATTCCCTGAGGACACACATTGGGCCTCATTCACAGTCTGGGGGCAGGTTTAGACTCCCAAGAGTCCTTGTACCAGACTGAGTAGGGTTTACTGAAAAGCTTGAAAGCACTGCAATCTAGTGTTACTGTATTAATTTAGTGATTTAAAAAAATAGCCAAAATAAATCACTTTTTTGTTGTAAAGGGCCACTTAAGAATCTTCCTTGACAGCTAATCCAAACCACAAGAATTATTCTCCCGAAGAGATACATTTTACAGACAAAAATTAGGTGCAGCAATGTGGAGGGTATCTGTTTTCATATGCATCAAGAAAGCTTCACACCTATCAGAAGAGTTAATCTCAATTCATCCTTTGCTTCAGAAGTGTAATGCCTGTTTCTTTCATCAGAGAGGTTCAGGCCAGTTCTGCTGACACCATTTAAACCCCTCACACTCAGTCTAATATTTAACCAAAATATGTGCCATAGGTCCTACTGGAATCTCTGTGAGTTCTGTGTTGGTCTTCTCCCAGAGCAGGCACAAAAAAATGGTTTATTTGAAGTGCTTCCTATCATTTCCTTCCCTTGAAAAACTTGAGACCTGCCCAGGTTTCCTGTAGGTACCTAAATGCAGAGCAGGTGAGCCTTACCTCCACTCCTGCACCTACTGCCCTTGGAGTATTCTTCAGCTCCATTATTTCAGGCCCCCTTTAATTCATAAAAATTTGCTTTAGGACTCATCATTTAATTCAAGTGAATTAAACAGTGCAGCAATGTGGAAAGATAAAAGCCTTGGAAATGCAAAGTCTGAAGAAATGCAATTAGAGCATCCCACTTGACCAGTTCTTCAGTTGGCACTCATCTCATTTGCACAAATCCACACAAAAACAGGAAAAGGTGAAAAGGGTGAAACATTCCCAGGATGACAATACTCCTGCACTACCAGTTAGCAGCAGCATTAAACTTTAACAAATGAGCTGCAGAACACTCTACATTTCCATGTAAGTGTGAGACTCAGACCCAAAAACCCCACAAGGCAGTGAAATGTTATCTTTATACCAAAACTCAGTCTGTGTATGATGTTGCAGCAGTCTTATTTTCAAGAAAGGAAGCTGAAGGAATCCCTGGCACAAAAAACCAGCTTAAGTAACAGCAATTTTCATCAAAGACTCTGATGATGTCTACTAGTGCCCCAAGAATGCCACAAAAAAAAAAAAAAAAAGGATGGCATGATTTCAGCCACCAACTAAAATTAAATAAAATCAGTTAGAAATACAGAATGGGATGATTACAGCCCACAGTCTTCTGCTGTTTATGATACCAGATGAATTTCAAATTCTAAAAAGGGTGAATATTCAACATCCAGAAAGCTATATGGGATAACACCAGATGGAGAATCTGGATGTCATTACAGGTAACATTTGCAAAAGGGCATAACCCACTGAACTACTTCAAAGATGGTGATGGAGTTTAGAATTTTACCTTCCTCTATTTAGGAACTCAACAGGTCTCTATGCTATGATGGATTCATTAGGAAAATGAAGCAGCTCTGACCACATAATGATCTACATGGTGAACTGTGCACCATATTCTTCAGTTTATGGTGTTAGAAATCAAATTTTCAGCCTAAACAAGCCCACTCAACTATTCTAAAAGATTCATTTGATGCTTGGATGTTTTTAAAGCACAGTAGCCTAAAACAACAAATATGAAAGTTCAGTATATTTAAAAAGAGAAACCAGCTTGAAAGTTATTGTGCTTAATCAACCATTTAGAGTAAAATAACAAAAACTTCCATCTCCAAATATTAATTTAAAAAATAATTAACAGTCCCCCCATCAATTACTCTATGTAAAAACAGAAAAGCCAGGAGAAATTATTGCCATTTATGAGCAGTTTATCCAATCTCCTTGTTCCAGCAGCTTTTCATCATTCACACTGCTTGTCCTGTGGGCACCTCCCTGTCACTGTTATTTGAGAAATCCCTGTGGCCTGTTCAGAGGTCCCTGCATGGCAGGAAGCACCAGCTGCAAGGGTCAAGAACACCCTGAAAATGACTGAAACTTTCCTGCTGCTAAATTGTGACAGAGGCAAAAAAACCAAAACCAAACCACTCCACGGGGCCTGTAAGAACAGAGAGTGTTTCAACAGCACTTCACCTCGAGCTGCCAAGAGAGCTTGGCAGTGAAAAAGTACAAATTGGGGAAGAACAAGGAAAAAGTGGAAACTGGGAAAGCCTGACTCCTGGCAGCTCAGAAGAGAAACTGCTTCATCGGATGGGCTGAGATCCAGGGAAAGCTCCGGCTGCTCTGAGCTCTGTAAATGAGGCAGAGCAGCTTCCCTCAGGCACTGGGGCTGTCTGGTGCCTCTGGCTGAGTGTCCCGAGGAAGCACAGGCCAGGGACAGGAAATCCTGCAGGAAAATGCATTGGAAAGGAAATGTCTGCAGAGCAGGTAAAGGAGAGAGGGAAACCACCACATTCTGTCCTGGGGGGTGAACCCCCAAAAAGGGCTGCTTTCAGGCCACAAGCTGATCCCAAATATTAACACTGGAATGAACTGCAGGGATCAATGCCATAACTGAACATAACTCCACAGAAATAAGCCCCAAATGTCACTCCCAGGGAACTGAATGCTAGGTTTTTACTGGTGGATAACAGAAACTGAAACCCAACAACAACAAGTCAGCAATTTCATTGGAATTAAGGAGTCACAGGCAGGCCAAGGGGCAACATTTTGGTGTGAATTCAGCATTATATTCTGCATTAAAGACGGAAATGCAACACACAGAGTAAAAAAGAAAGAGGGGAGGTAAGATTCAATTGTGGCTTAAAAGCTGGTTAAGAGGCAGTTAAAAGAAGCACTTAGAAGATGGGTTAGAAATTTTGTTGCTTTACCAATTAACAGGCTTAGGAGGCAGAGAATGCCCCAAAATTCTGTATCTACTTGCATATTAAAGCCCCCCGAAATTGCAACAGAAGCTGCCAAGTGTCTAAAACATTCCTAAAAGCTATTATGTGAAATGAATAAGAAATCTATAACGTGTAACTGCTGCTGGATATCGCTCCCCTTCCTCCTGAGCTGGAATGAGGAGCTGACAGGATGCTGGGGGAAGGCTCCTCTGGGAGTTGGTGTCTCTGGAACCACCCTGGTGGTAACTGATGAGCCAGGGCTGCACAGGCACTCAGAAAAATTCTGGTTTGTGGATGAAGGACTCGAGTGTGAGGGACAGCAAGAGCAGCAAGAGCTGCAAACAGGATTGAGAGGGCCAGCTGAGGAGTACCGTGGAATCCTGTGTCTGCTGAGAAGGAAACTGGAAAACTCTTCTTAAATAAGAGTAATTTGTAGTTCACATACCACGATCAGAGTGGGTTGCACATAGTATGGGAAAGTACAGATCATTTTATCCAAATACTTGCTCAGGAAAATGTAAATCTAGTAAGGCAAGAGATGGAGTGGGATCAGTTAATGCTCTGAAGGCAGCTTTTCATATAAAATATAGGCCAAACTGTGACTCTTCATATGACATGAATAATACACTTCTGATTTTCCCTGCTGTGTTATTAATATTGCATCTTGTCACAAGCCTGTGCACCACACAATAACCACACAGCTTTTGGAGGGAGAAACAGAAGCCCTGACCTGAAAAGCCACCATGAAAGTTATTGGAGAACATATCTTTTGGTGTAAAACAATCAGCAAGTGAGGACAGAAAGGACATTCCTAAGTGCCCTCTGCACAGTGAGTAACATCATCAGCAAGTGAGGCAGACAATGAACTCAACAAACCAATACAAAATATACTTTTCCACAATATGTTATCAGCTCTAAATGCAACAATTTTTCTGAGCTAGAAGGTCCCATTATTTTTTTATGTTACAACAAACAGTGAGTGAATCTGATTGAAATGGGTGAGGGAAGGGTGACTGGAGGAGCACTGACTCAGCAGCATTGCAGTCAAGGTGATCATTACAAAGCTTTTGTACTCCATGTGTAAAGAAGATAAAAATGCTGGGACAGTGCCCTTCAGCAAAAGTTAAAAAGCAAAGGAAAACACAGGAGTTCTAATCACTGGAGGGTGTTGATCAGTCTGTAAATGTACTCACACAACTCTACAGCTGAGCAAGGGATGGTGGATACAAAAAAGCATCTTGTCTGCACCAGCAGGAATTGCCTACCAGAATATAACAGAATATACCAAAATGCACCAGAAAACTCAGTGCAGGCATAGAAAATGTGTTTCATTACTGTATCCACACAACAAGGGAACTGTGGAACTGATATATCACTGTTAATCTCAACTTTGGTACAAGAAGCTCTCAGTGATGGAGTTTTCCCTATCCCCCACACCAAGTGGGGCAGGTGGGGGGCCAAATGCATCTGGATAATTCCAGGAAGGAGGAATGATGGAATAATAAACATGAAGGCAAATTAAAAATGTCATTTCCAATTAGAAAAATGGAAGAGGAAAGTGATGGGGAGAAAGAGAACATTTGTTTTCAAGCCATCAAACTAGGCTTTCACAATGAACAGGAGGGAAAAAATAAACAGTGTTAGGCAGAATGGTTTATGCAGCTCTAGAGGTAACGATTCCATTAAGAGGAGAGGTTCTGTGCATTAATTGGGAAGCCTCAGACATAATGAATGCAGGATGACATTTTGATGCCTCACTTGTCTTCTCCCCTGCCAATCCATCTCTCTGCTTTGCAATCTGTCACTACGGACAATGTGTTAATCTTTGGGGTGAGGAGATAAATCTGTTGGAGCTCTTTCTGAGAAGCAGGTACCTGTTAAGCACTGCAAAGATCCTCTCCTTGGAGGGAAGAGCCACTGCAGTTTGCTGAGAAGAGAATTTATCTAGAAGATAATGCTCAGTGAAACCCTCCTATATTTACTGTCTAATTTGCATTTATATACACAGATACTCTGTGTTTTCTACAGGGCAAGAGGAAGGAGATGAGTCCATGAACCACTGATCAGCTGCTACCCCTGACGTGCCCCAGCACAGCTCCTTCCTGAGCTGTGAAAAGCATCTGCAGTGCTCTGTGTTGCCTTCTCTTTACCAAACCTTTGATTCCCATCAATTGCCTGAGGTCCCTTTCCTTGTGCCATTTTGCTGTGCTTAGGAAGGCTCTCAATGGGCATGCAAAATTTTTCCCCATTTATTGTCTTTCCAGAAGGGAACCAGAATATTAAGCAGGCAATTTTACAGCACAGGGAGAAAAAAAAAAAAAAAGAAAGGGGAAAAAAAGGTTTGAATCACACTGCAATTAACATGGTGATTATGCCAGTTTGAAAACCACTAAGAGAATTTTATGATACTGAATCTTCTATCCTGCAAGGCTGTGAACAACTGTCGTTTAATAGATGCATCCAAAATGTACATATCAAACTAAATTTCTAAAATTATAGCATATGCATGTTCTTAATATATCTAGTGAGCATGTGTGCATATGCACACTTAGCCAAATATTTACTATTACATATAGAAAAACTACATTTACTTATCAATATAAACAAATGGATTATATCTACTCCATTTCCTTATAACGTGATTAAAATTCATGCTGGCCAGGAGGGGGCTAGTGAGGTTACAGGTAACAGCTTGACTCCTAAGTAATGCTCCATTTATTAATCTTCAGATGTCAGGAGACAATTTTACATGCCCTATGGGGACCAGGAATCAGTGTCCTGGATCACCAACCTGTGGGCCCGTTCAGCACCTCTGAAGATGTAATTCTCAGTGTAACTGGCTATCAGATGCACTGTAAAACACTGCTGTTGTGATGTGCTTTATGGTACCTGCACATTCCTACACAGATTTTGTCTATTCTCTAATGTCAATTTGCAGAGCACATTCTGCAAGAGAAAAAGAAAGTGGGTGATGTTATGGTACCACAGAAATCAGCTTTCCTCATTTTATCTCATCCTAATTGAGGGTTGTTTTTGTAGCCAAGTGAGGTCTGGGCTTTCTTGATGTATAAATCAAGGGTGTTTGTCACACTAAAACTGGCATGTAATTGCTTGTCAGCAGTCACCTGGCTTTAAGAAATGAGTGAAAGAAATCAAAGGAAATGTAGAATATTACTGGAGACTGTCTTTGACGATGAATAGAGCTGTGTGAATGGCTGATCAGGTCTGAAAGGGAAAAACCCAAACATACAGTGAAGGATTTTGATATAAAGCTGTTAAGACTTAGACATGCTGAAAATATAAGCTGAAAAGTTTTGCGTTCAATGAAATTCAATCTTTACTCTCTAAAACATCCTTCATGTGTGTTTGGCCCTCTCCAAATCAAAGCACAGCAGTGGGGAGTCTTTTCCCAGTGCTTCTGTGTCCAGGATGCTCAGCTTGGGCTCTGCCTAATGAGACTCAGTCACCTCCTGTGCAGTGGGGAAGTGGTCCAGCCACCCTGAAATGGGCTGATCTGGATTAGGCAGCTCCCTGTCTCTGGAACTGGAGCCATTCCACACCCGGGATATTTTCCATACATCTTTATAACCTGTGTATCATCTCTTTTATCTGATGGAAGGTTTCAGAACGTGTCTCACATTCCCAGTCAAGCTCACAAACATGCAGCCCACGTCACTGCAGCTCTTTAACACCTCTCCCCTTCAGGCTGCTCCTTTGAATGTGCTTTTTCATCTGAAAGAGACACCATTCCCACAGGTACTTGTAGACACTCCTTGAAATTTAATAGCAGCAAGTGATGGCAAAGAGGAAGGAGCATAAGAAGTGTAAGTAAATAAAGTCTATAGAAAGAGTATGAGAAAGGAACCACATACTGTGAAAAGAAGCTTGATGCAAGGTGGAGAAGGACAAGTAGGAGAGAAAGTAAAATGGGGGAAAGTGGGGAAATAGAAAAAAGGAGAAATAAAAAAGGCTGAGAGACCTTCTATTATCAGCAGGATAATATTATACCTGATAATGCTCTATAGTGAATGACTTCATTTCTATAAAACAGGGGCCAATCTGGAGAGCTGCAGAGTTGATTGAATGAACCAAGGCTGAGACTTCCTGTCCCATACTCAGTAGGTTTAAAAAGAAGAATTTTTTATCACATGAACATCAATACTGCTTTTTCTTTCGTTTCTTTTAAGGATCAATGGAAAAAGAACTAAAATTGTGAATTTTCACCACCCTCATGCCTTGGCAAAGTCAACGTTTCAAGATTTGGTTACTATGTTAAATGATAACGTTAAAAAGTTTAAATTTTGCCCGGACCATCCTGGAGCCAAACTCTGTATGGAACCACGGCTGAATTAGGCCACCCCTTCCCAGGCACATCCATTTATTCCACACAAAGCTTACAAATCTCTGGGACTCCACAAAAGAGATCATTTTCAGGTACAGAGCTGGTGTTTAGGTGCTTAGTCACACTCTACATTCTCTTGGCAAAACTTCCTTCCAAACAAGGGCTGAATAATGGGAATTTACTGAGTCACTCCACTCCAGCTTATGGACTGTCATCACCCATAGCTCCTGGATCATGCAACTGCAGCAACCCTGTGGAACTCCTCTGTTAGGAAAGAATCATTTGTTGCAAGTGACTCACAGGAGAAATTTAATGAAAAGTAATCTTTCCAGGGAACATCTTTCCCAGCCATTCTGCTACTGACTCCAGAGGGCTGCCAGACCCTTAAAAGCTGCCCCACGCAGCACAGGAAACAATGTGGAAATGGGGCTGAAATGTTTCCCTGCCACATTCTCTCCCTTCTGGATGTGCAGGGCTTTCTTTCCCTACCAAGCTCAGTACTCTTAGCTTTCTGGGGAAGAGACTGCATCTCAAAACAACAGCATTTTCTTCTTCTTTTTGTTGTTTCTGAAAAGAAAAATCCTTCCCCAAAATAGGCTATACATGATTTCTAATACACTCTTTAAATCCAGGTATACTTTTGAAACTCTAACACTAGTTTTATTTATGTTACCCTTCCTACAAGTATATTTATCATCCTAAAGGGTCTCAATGTAAGATGAACCTATCACCCACCTTATCATGACTGCACAGCTAAAGCAATTGCACAGCTCTCTCCTGTGCAGACACCCAGAATCATTTCCACCAGTGCCTCTGCTTTGCAGGGTGATTCTGCACAAAAACATTGTCTCTCTCCTGACAAATGACTTGCATACACAAAGCTGTTCCTACACTACAAGCTTTGCAGGACCAGTGATTTTATTTCTCTGTTCATTAAAGAACACATTTTTCCCCCCATTTCATGCATTTTAAAGCATCTCTCTAATGAGTTCACATACTAAGCATTAGTATTTCTTTCAACACTTTTCCATTAGCTGTGTCAAACTGAATCTCATGTCATTTGTCATGTTGCACTGAGGGTCTGATCATTAACAAATATGCTGCTGCTGCTGCTGTAATGATGAGCACAGTTGTACAGGAGTATTTGGTTGTGCCTCTGTGGTATTTCTGGCTCTGTCTGAGGGTGATGAGTGTGCCCATGGTGCTGTGTGTGCACTGTGAGGTGTCTCTGTGTGCTGCCATGCATTCCAAACACTATCTGTGTGTGCATGCATAATTCAGCCTGTGAATTTTTATCATGGATTTTCCTCGAGTGCCAGCCTAGCTCATGAAGAGGGGAAGGGGAGTCAACAGCTTGTGGTGCCCTGTTGCTCCCTGAGATTTAGCATGCAAAGCACTTGTCTTTGCAGAATCACAAATATTCCCACAGCACAGACCACTCTGGGCAGGTTTAAATATTGCACAGTCTAAGCTAAACATCCTGACACAAAATGTCTGCAGTCCCTGGCTTCTTAAATTTTTTAGCATCACTGTTGGTTGTTTACTCCTCAGAGACACAATGTTAACACACCTGTCAGTCCTGTGCTCTCTCCCCTCACAGGCAGCTCTACCTGCCTGCCCACCTGTCCCTGCTCAGGGAATTTTTTGCTGTGGAAAGCAGTAAATGTGGAAGCACAGGGAGTGCAGGAGGGGGTTACAGGGCTGCAGGGACTGAGTGACAGCTGCCATTCAGCCCTAACCCCAACACAGGAGCTCTGTGCTGGGGCAGGGAATGGGGCAGTGCAGGGGGAAGTGTTTGAGAGGCCACAGAGAGCAGCTAAGGGTCTTTCAGTGTTACACTGTTCAGGGTGGCACTTTCTTGTCATTCATAGTCACCTACAGTGCCTAGAGGAGCATCTTCTGCAGACAAAACATGCTCTGTCTAGAATGTCATCATCCTGAACTTGACTTTCTACAGAAAGAAGCAATATATTCATTTTTTCACACCCTTTCCCCAGTTTTATCTTTAGTCCGTGGAGAAACACACTGCCCTCTTCTCTGTATAGGAAGCTCACTTGTTTTGAGAGGGATCAGCTATTCACAAACCTTAAAATTAGAAGTTAGGTCTGCTTATGGAAATTGTATTTGTCCAGAGAAGTTGTGGGAGCTGCATAGAGAAGCTGTGGATACCCCACCACTGAAGGTGTCCAAGGCCAGGCTGGATGGAGCTCTGAGCAACCTGGGATAGTGGGAGGTGTCCCTGCCCAGGGTAGGGGGTTGGAACTGGATGATCTTTAAGGTCCCTTCCAACCCAAACTATTCTGTGATTCTATGTTACAAAGGAAAAAAAAAAAAGTACTTTTTACTTTTTGGTGCTTACTACACAGCTGGTAATTTTAATAGCAATGCATCACTTCCCCTTTCTCCCTATAACTAATCTGCTTTGTGATTCAAATTAAGAATTAGAGGAGCAGTGCAGTATTATAAAATCTGTTACCCTACAAATGAAGCAATTCCCTTACTTTTAACAAGTGGGTCTGTTTGTACGTGGATTTGTTCTGGAACAATGATCCAGCTCCAAGGAAACAGGGTCTGTTCCCTCAGACTGATGGATCCTCACAGCACTGGGCTGCCATGAGCTGGGAACACACTTTTTTTTATCTGCACAATAGTAAATAACGACCCCTTTTTTTGCTCATTAGCCACCCACAGTTGGGCTCATCCAGCACCTCCAGGACTGTGCAGATGCCAGCAGGAGTGCTGAGGAGCAGGGAGGACACAGCTCCTTGTGCTGCCACAGCTGGTGCTGGATGCAAAGCTGGATTCCAGGCTGGATTCCAGCAACCTGGCCCAGTGGGAGGTGTCCCTGTCCCTGGCAGGGGTGGAATGAGGTGGTTTAAGGTCGTTTCCAAGCTGAACCCTTCTGTGCCTCTCACTCCTGCACTGTCCCAAGGCAGGGCCATCCCAGGAGCAGCTGCACCTTCTGCTGAGGAGGGGAGGAACCTGGGGATGCTGCCTGAGACTCTGGGAAAGAGGAGCTCCCTCTGCCTTCCCTGCAGCAACCTGGAGCTCCTGAGCAGCAGGGACCTCTCTCAGTGCTGGCTGTGTCACACCAAGCTGGACACTGGTGGGGAACAGCTGGGAATGCAGCACAGTCCCAGCTCTGCCTTGGATTTCAGCTTTTTTGTATCAGAAAAGCCAATTACCAACTAATCAAGAGTGGGCTGAGACAGGAGAAATGTGCTTATCTGAAATAGGCAGAATACAGAACAGATCCACTTTGCAAATTAGAAAAAAACCCAATCAGTGAAGCTTCTTTTTTTGCAGGAAGAATTCTCACATTTGTGCCTTTTAAAAAAAATTATAGTCTGTGAGCTCTTTTGTCCACAGAGAGTAGCTGGATTCTAAAATCACTCTTCTGTAAAAGAAAACCACCACCATCACCCTCACAGTTCTAATTTATTAGCATGTTATCCAGGAAGATCTCAGTACCCTTCACAAATCAGGTCTGGCTGCCACATGCCCTCCATTATGGACCTCACTAATATCTTTAAATCAACAGCGACACTGGGAACTTGATAATGTTCCTTCTGATTTACACTACTGCAAAACTGAAAAAAGTCTGCCCTTTCAAGTAATTTATTTCACCTTTTATTGCAGCTCCAGAGAAAACCCAGGATTTTCTCTGGCTTTCAGTAGAATGACCCATGTGTGAAAATACCTCCCTCTATCAATAAACTCCAATTTAAATTTATCATATGCATCCCATTCATCCAAGTATTTCTTTACATTTACCTTCTTCCTTAAAAAAGAGCTTGTGACATTTTTATTTAAAAGAAAGTGCTATCAGAATTCAAGAAACAAAATTTTAAAAGCATTTTGCATATTTGCACTGGAATGGTGATGCTGTTGATTTAAAAGTTCATGTTTCCAAGAACATGTACGTGTGAGAGTAACACTGAAGACATTCAATTAACACAATAAATATCACCTCAAATTGGTAGATGTATCTTTTGTGACCTGATACCTATTTCTCACACTGCAGTATTTATTGTGCTGGAAAAAATAAGCAACCATTTAAAATGTGGATTTGTGAAGAAAAATGTAAACAAGCAAGGCCTAAATCTAAAAGAATCCTTTGAGCATCCTGTTATTGGACTGAATTCTTTTGATCTCAGGCCTGTGCTGTGTCAGTTTCTTCACAGAACTTAAGGAAGTTTCATTGGTATAAAACTGGCATAGGATAAAGGTCAACCTATTTATTTTTAACGAGTGAAGTGAGATTATTTACTACTCAGTTTACAGGCTGAGAGTGCAGTCTGCAGTATTTATCCATTGGGAGAAACAGAAGCAAAGGGACCACCCTAACTTCCCCAAAATGATATTCTGCAACTGGGGACTGCTTAGCAACTGCACCAGTACGAGATTTAAATCCCATCAGGGCTTCAGCTGCTCAAAGTTTGGGCTCAGCCACTTAGGGCTGGATGCTGAGAGGTGCTGAGCAAAGTGCCAGGATCCTGCAGGGAACAGGCCATGAATACTGCATCCCAAAATTTAAACACAAGCTCTGATCCAGAAGTGGGAAGATGCCAGATCAAGTCACAGCAAGATTTGGAAATCTCCGTTTGTATTCTATTTTTTTTCTTTTAAATATTCCTTTAAAATATTTCTTGGGTCACTGAGGCTATGAAAATTCCATTCACTTCTCTGTGCTGTTGCCCACTTAATGAGCTAGAGAAACATTTTAACATTCTCTCTGATGAATACACAAGCACCAAAACCCAAAGCTGAACAATGAAACAAACAGTAAATTATTTCAATCCTCTTAATTCTCTGCTTTTTCAGCAGATCATGCCATAAGTCATTTTAGCTTAGCAGCCACAGATTGAAGACAGATTTCTTCTTAAACTTTGGAAATGTTACAATTTAATGAAGTAATGAAATTTTTACCTAAACAGGGAAAAATAAAAGAAGAACTTTTCAAATACTACACTGGCTATCAAATAATTTTTTGCCATGAGTCTGAATACGAATTTTTTTGGGAGGACAATTTTCCCCTGTCCAATTCAAATCCAGGCAAGTCCCGTGAATCCCAATAAACTGAAATAACCTTTTCCTCCAAACTCTTTCTCCAAAATTCTTGAAGAGTTGCCTGTGGTTGAACTGGAATGCATCTGGAAGTGTTTGAATTAAGTGCAGCTTGCCCAAAAAACAGCTTGGCTTCCTGCAGAGGTGTCAAGGATAAAAAAAGGAATTGTGGTGGACAGAGCATTGTTGTGAGTTAACAGGGAGCTGAAGAGACACTGGAATACTCATCAAAGTTCCTAAGGGCTGCTCCCTTCCAGATGAGCTCTGAGGGCAGCTGAAATATCTTCCAGGAGTGCTGCAGGACACATTTGCTGTTTGACCCTCCTGCAGGGAACAGCTCCATTTAACTCAACAGCATCACCTGCACCAAGTGACCACAGAGTTTCACCTCAAACACCAAAGCTGCAGCCTTGGAGTTACAAGAGGCTCTACTGCTGTAAAAGGCCAGCATCTTGGTAATTTTGCTCTGCAACTTGAATATGTATCATTCTGTGCCTCCATGAGTTTTTCAGGTACAGTGTTAATATTAATTTTTGATTGGATGTGGAAGTGTCAACTCTCATGGGGTGCAATTAATAACATGTGCCAAATTGGGAGATAATAAATGTATGAAAGTGAGTTAATATGCATCCAGGTGCTTATATTTTCCATTAACAGGAACTGGTTTATAATTTTAAAAAATGGTTTTCATTACACTTTTTGAGGAGAAAAAGTAATTTCATAACTTAAGGCTGTACATTCTCTTCATTTACTTGAAAGACCACAGTGGTGCAACACTTAGAACAAAGTTTGCACATCTCCTGGTGCCTCTGTAGATCTGCTGGACCTTTTACCAAAGCCCCACCCTGAATTGTGACAATTTCCCACATCCCTCCAGGAGCCCAGAACCCCTGGCAGGCCTTGGCTAGGCTGGGGTTGTGAAAAGGAGAGCAGCTATGAGCAGAAACATGGGCTGCAAACTGAAGAACCACATGAGTTACACCTTCCTTGACAGCTGAGGCTGTAAAAACACGGTCCACTGGAGCCAGAAGAATCCAGACAACTCAGCTGAGAGCAGGACTTGAGTGCAAGAGCACAGGAGTCTCAGTATTACATTGAAATTTGAGTGTAGCTCTGACTCAGGAGCGTGGATAACAAAAGTCTCATTGATTCCAATTAGAGGAGGTTTGGGTCTATTTACTGTAACTGAGTCGATTCTCAGAAAAATAATTAATTCCTTGTCATGTCTCATGTGTATTGATTTTTGTAATTACAATGGAATTGGAGGCAAGTGTGCAGGGGGAAGGAAATGCACTTGATTTGTGTTTAATTTGATGCACAAGCTGTCAAGGACAAAGCAATTGAGACACCATGGCCATGCCCATCCTGGATGCTCCCTGTGCCAGATGTGCTGGAGAGTGCAGGATCCAAAATCACACCCTGCTCTGACATAATGCAGTGCACGGGGCTGGCTGTCTGCAGCAGCCTTCACAGCAGGCAGGAGAGATGCCCAAGGGGAAGAAGATAAGGACAGGACAAGCTTAATGTGTATCAGTGACTAAGAGGAGGAGACAAAGCAGTAGGATGGGAGAGAAAGAAAATACAAGTTGTTGCTGATAATAAAACTGCCAGTAGATAATGTGAGAAAAAACAAGCAGTGAGAAAAAAAGAAAATACAATACAGCCTTGCTTGGTGATGATGCTGCTAGGAAAAAGCAGCAGGAGGGAGTCTGAACTTTGGTTCCCATATGATTTCACTAAAAAAGGCAAGTTGGGGAGTTTTTACCCAGAGTCAAGCCAGCATTTGACTTCTTAACAGGTGATAATCTCCTTTCCCAAGCAGTCTTGTGGGAGGGGCTGGCCTGGTTCCACACCCACAGACCTGATTGTAACTCTCAGTTTCTGCAGTCACAGACCAGTTTGTCACAAAGTTATTGCCATCACCCACACAGACACAGAACCACCTCCTGGGCTCACAAAAGCCAATGCCTGCCCTGACTCCAGCAGGACCAAAAGAAGCTGTTTCCAACCTTTTGCCTGAAAGTACCAGTTCAGGTAATCTCCACCTCTCAGAGGAGCAAAAAAGCTTTTTCTTACACAACAGCCCTGCAAATGAAAGCGGCAAAACAGTCTCACATCCAAACACTAGAAAGAAATGATACATATGAGGGAGAGGCAGAGCTTAGGGGTATAAATCAGTCCTGAGTTAAGCACTTTCAAATGAACATGTGGTATTTTAAACAAAACAGAACAAAAAAGCCTCCAGGACAGGGAACTACTCTGCATCCAGTTTGTGCAGTTTCTAAAACCTGTTGTCTAAAATGACAGCACTCAAAGGCAAATTTTCTGCTAGTGCCCTACACACACTGCAGGAAAGGAAGCTGCAAACTCATACTTTGAGAAAAGCCAACAAAATGTGAGAGGTTTGTGGCAGTGTGTTGGCAACACTTGGTGACACGACATCCTCCCTGGCTGGGAAAGAGCTCTGAGCAGAGAGTCAGAACACAACAAACTGTGAGGCACCAATAAATAACCAAACGGCAGTGATGGATGACAGCAGATCAGTCTCCAGTGGAATGACTGGTGAGAATACTGAAAATTCTTTCCCTCTTAATATATTAAACTCTTTGTTTGGGACCGAGTTGATGCTGCCAGAAAAGCCTTTTAACACAGCCAGCATAAATTTCAGTGGGTCTTTGAAGCAGGAGAGCCTGGGTTGTTGAAAAAGCAGCCCCCAGAAAGGCTGCTGCCTGCAGAAAACAAATCAGCTCTGCTCAGCTGTGAAATCATTTGATCTATTTTATATCATCCTCCCTGTCACTGAGGAGGCAAATATGGGTATGAAATATGGACATGGAGCAAAACATAAAAAGAGACTTAAAAAAATGAGTAATTATGTTTTCCCTAAACCATCTCATGCAAGCAGGAGGCACATACCACCATAAATTCAGCACAGTGCCCATTTCAGTGTGTGGGAAAGGGAAAAGGCCCTGGAGCCAGGCCCTGTGAGCACACCCCTGTCTCAGGAGGGATGGACAGGACAGGGTCAGGAGCTGGCACCGTGGCCAGAGGCAGGGGGGGACAGGGATCTGGAGCTGCCCCGTGCCAGGACCTGACACTGGGCAGAGAGAGAGCTGATGGAAGAGTCAAACACTGCTGGCCCAGTACAACCTTTCCAAGTTCAGCTCAAGTTCTCAGTGAGAAATTTCCACTGCTTTATGGTACTCCTCAGTACATCAATAAATTAAAAAGAAAAAATCAAGAAAGAAAGAAAGAAGAAAGGACAGAGCTAAACAGAATAATCAAGTGCCCAAGGATTCAGAAAAAGCTGGTGTTAGAAGCACTAACTGATTATTCTTTGGCATTTTAAATTCCAGTGTTTAAATTCCAGTTCACAAGCCCAATAAACTCATGATCCTACAGCATCAAACATAAAACATAATAATATGTATACTCTTTACACCCCGATGGCCACAACATCAAAAAGTTCAAGCTTATTTATAAACATGATTTAAAAAAAGATGAGTAGAAAACTGGAAATGCAAACATTTTTATTTTCCCAAACTATTGCAAACTTCTGGCTATCCAGCCCTTAGCCTCATTTATTCTCTGGCTACTACTTCACAGAGATGACATGACAACACTGATGAACTCACAGCTAGTGCTAGAATTCAAGCTGTAACACAGGCACAGAAACATTGGGACTGTGGACATGGACAGGGAGTGAGAACTGAAGCCAAGGACACACATTTGAGCAAGAGCAGAAAAAATTAAAGCAGACATGACACAGTGGGCTGTGAAGAATTACAGTTGGATATGAATCCTGCTGAAAACAAGTCTCCCTCTATGTGAAAGTCTGATCATACCTAAGTCTTCCTACAGGAAAATCACTTACAGATGCAGGACTCTGAAACTTCTCCATTGAAGTTCGTGGCAAAACTGCCACCACCTCCACTTGGAGCAAGAGTGAGCCCCCAGGCTTAAGGATCAAAACATGCATTTCAGAATATTACATGTAGATGCAGTGCATAAAATGAAATAGAGGAAATCCAGCAAGCAATGTCGAATATAAAGCACTATTACTGTAAAAAAGCTCGTTGTTTCCCACAGCAATGCATCCTGCTGGATGGTCAGCAGGACCTGGGGGCAGCATGCTAAGGAGATATCTCATTTTCCTTTCAATGGGAACTGTGTTTTGCTCCTGTGCAGCTCAGGCACAGGGGAGGGAAGGGCACACTCTGCTGGTCACAGCACTTTTTACACCGACAGCTTTTGACCAGCTGAAAAATAACCCTCATCCCACAAAACCTGGAGCTGAAGTAGTGCCCACACCAGGCTGCTGCTTGACTTCTGTCACCCTGAGTGTCAATGAGGGTGGCTCTGATGCTCAGAATGGATTCTCTCATGTTTAAACATCAGCCTACCTGTTGCAAGAGCTCCTTCTCTCCTGAAGGACAATTTTAGCATGTAACATATGTTCAAAAACTCTTTACCTTAGGCTTTTCATCCAGTATTTGCTGACGAATCTCCTTGTGTTTTTCTACAAGTTTCTCTTGCCTTTTACTCTGAGCATCTTCTAGCTGCCAGAAAAGACCAGAGAATCTTTTTGCAGAGACTGCACATCCTCACTCTCCCACCTCCTTCCCAACAACCATTCCACTCATCAAAATTAAAATACTATCTTCAAAACTATGAATAATTCCAATATAAAATCACACAGATTACACACCACTGCCTTGAGCATCCCTGAGCACAACTGTTCAGCAGTTGGGTGTGGACATGAAACATCACATTTCACATGTAAGATTCAGGACCAGAAAAGTCTAAAGGTCTTACTGCAGATTTCTAATGTCATTAAATTATAAATTTTGGGTTTCACTTAATAATGCACTCAGATATAAAACCTACTTCATTTGGTAATTCTTTAGGTTGCTTCCGAAATCAAGACTCTTCTAAGCAAAAATAGCCCAGCTTTTGAACTTAACTATTTTTGCATTGAAATTAAGAGGAGGATTAAATGGCTGCATAGATTCCATAGTGATTTCACACCCCAAAACACTGCAGTGCACAATTGCAGCCTGGTGTGAACCACTTGTAGCTGCAGAAAAGCTAACAACTGTAATGGAATTCTTTGTGTTTACAGAACTCACAGAATGCTTTTTACATTTCAGTAATGGTACAAACTCAATCAAAGTTAAAATATACTCTGCAATTAAATGTTCATTGGCTTTCCTTATGCAATTCTTGCATTCATGAGCCAGCAAGCCCATTAAAAAAATGGGTGCATTTTCCATGAATATTTTCATGGAAATTAAAATTTCCAGGATATTCAGAGATGAAACTGTATTAAAATATACCCTCCTCAGCACCATCCCCCAAATGCCGACTAACAATTAAAGAGGAGCTGTCTGAAATCCCAGTTTTCCTTTAACTGGAATGTCAAGCACAGTCTACACTGCATCTGTAAAAAGTCAGCAGGTCTGGAATGTTTATGCTGAAGCTTAGAATCTGCATTTGAATACAATCTAAAAGATGAAAGGTGCCATCTTCCCCCCCTCCACCAATGCAGCCCAGACCCCTGGCCTGACATACCCTCTTTATGTACTGCACCACCTCCTGGATGTAGGACCGGATCATTTCTGTCTTCTCCCTGGGGGAAACGTTCCACGAGTTATTGCAGGCAGTGAGATCACACCCGTGTTTTTTACCCCTCTGCAACTCTCTGCCCAATCAAGGCCATGGTTAAGGATCTGCCTAATTAACCTTTCTGCACTCCCTGAATGTGTCCTTGTACCAGGCTCCACCTTTACTACACAGAGGGCTCAGACTTGCCTGTGACCTGCACAATGCCCCCCTGCTCTCCCCCAGCAGGCTTTTCCCACAGGATAATGCCACGTTTTCCAAGTGCTGGTGGTGCTCCTACAGTCCCAAATGGCAGCCTGGGAGCTGCAGAGCCGTGAGCAGAGGCACAGTGCCACGGTGTGGCAGAGGAGCAGCCTCTGCCAGAGCAGGCACTGCTGGTGACACTGGGGACAAAGCTCCCACAGGAGCAGGCCTGGCCCCAACACAGAGCTGAGCTCAGGGGAAATTGAACTTTATGTCATTCTCAGAGAGTTATTTGGTAACCATCGGTTAAAGGCTGAACACAAGAACCCCTAAAATGGTAAATGCACATAAAATAACAATTTGTGGCTACTTCAGTTGACCATTTCAGGACAGTTACTCCATATCCTGATTGCCTCAGCCAAGACCTGTACAGGAACTTCTCCTCAGGCAGCACTAAAATCAGGTGTTTTAAGGCAAGCCCTGGGTGGGTGTAAAAAGATTAAGTAAGAACAATTAATACAATGGATTATATTATCTCTGTGTAATATTCCTTCCCGAACTTGTGCAAAAGCTTTCAATGAACAGTGTAGCCAGAGCGACTCGAAAGGGATTCACCAGAAGGTCCCACACCTCTCTGCCCTGCTCCCAGAGTGAGGACAAGCTCTGTCACTGACAGGGGAAAGCTGACTTTCTCATGGAGTTCCCATCTCACCTCTCTCAAGGGCTCTTTGAAAAGCCTGACAGAGGAAAGTCTCTGGGAAAAAATGAAAAAAAAAAAAAAAGGAAAAAAAAAAGGAAAAGGGAAAATAACTGCTACTTGTCTGTCCCTGAGCCTTCCTCATTAGTGCCTCATTTATCTCTCAGCAAATCGTTTCCTACTGCAATTGATTTTTACTGCTGCAGCACTTCCGCAATGGCCAACTGCTTTTTCCTAACATGAATTCCATGCCCTCTGACCAGTTCTAACCATATTAAGCATTTCTCCCTCTTTTTCATAATAAATTATTCTCTTTTTTTTTTTTTAATAGGATGCTTATTGAAATTTTTAATGTGTTGTTTCTTGAACGACCTGAAACACTTCACTGTGTGTGTGATTTCCTTTCAGTGTTACCAAATACAGACTCTCTCTTGAGAGGCTCCAAAACTTGTGTAAACCTTTTTAACTGCAGAAAACCAAACACAGTTGTGCCTTTGCTACATGGTAAAACTCAAATATTAGAGAGTTTCTTTTTTGTTTTGTTTTGTTTATTCCTTTTGTATTTTTAACTGCTCTAAAGTAAAGACTGGTAACAAGAATAGCAGTGCAAGATTAAAATGCTCCATTTTCTTTTTGAGCTGCTTGCAAAACAAATGAAAGAAGACAAACAAATCTAGATACTGTGCCCTTGGGAAGAACATAATCAACTTGCACAGCTACAGTTTGTGTTGTCTGGGGGTGTATAAATATAAATGGAATTAGTATTGCTGTGCCTGCACAGGGATGCTGCACCCTCAGAGCTCAGCATTCCCCTGTCTCCTCCCCACAGAGTGTCACTGTCACTGGAGGAGGATCATTAGCAGAGTCTGGGGGGAATTTATCCCAAAAGCAAAGTAAACTTCACAGTGTGGTGTTGCCATTTTTTCTGGAGAGCAGCTTTAATGGAGTTAAGAAGAAAAGACAGCTCACAAATGAAAATTAAATCCAACCCCACAGGAAGAGGAGCATTAAGGCTATTCATTCTCAGAGAACAGTGCCTGGATGAACAGCATTTTGGAGAACTGCTCCATGAGCTGTTCCCAGGAACATCCCCACTCCACACAGCAGCACCTCTGCTGCTGGCCCAAGCTCTCCCTGCCCATGGAACAGGAGATTGGATTAGCCCCAGGAAATGAAATTATTATCAGGGAAAGGACTCTGTGAGGTCTGACTAAAGGCTGCCTCGGATTTAGGGTCAAGACCTTCCTCTGATTTACCAGCTGTGAAAACTCTTGTGTAAGGATATGGATCTACTTACTCTTCCATTTGATTTTTATCCTTGGACTTTGCTTCTGTGATCTTTTCCTGCCTCTTCTTGTCCATTTTTTTCTTCAGTTCTTTCTTTTCTCTAAAGTACAAAACACAAAGGGAAGTTCAGAAACTATCTAAACAAATCCCACAAGGAGCAGCAAACAATGATAAAGGGAACAGCACTTACTTTTCACATGTTTCTTTCAGTTTCTTTAGCTGGTTGTTCTGACACTCCTCTGCTACATCTGTCAGCTTCTGAATCAGCTAAAAAAAAAAAAAATCCCAAGAAATAAAAATATGTATTTTCAGCTGAACACCATTCAGGCAGCTAAATTTCCTCAAAAGTCTGCAGCAGACATGAAAGTGTTAAGCCATTCCCAGATTAATTACCAACAATCAAAAGCCTGTAAACATTTTTATCAGTGTAAACACATTATTAACTTGTGGAGTTCAGCCAGACTGGTGCATATCCAACTCAGACAGAAACTGCTACTTCTCTGTACATCAAGGTGATACAATTTCACAATATTACATGTAAAAACCAAAATATATTTCAAGTATTTTACCTTTGTTAGGAATGAAAATGCCTGTGATAAATCATAAGGGGTCACAAATTGAATTTACACAATGCTAGTTGCAAATGGAATTCCTGTGTCACTGAGTATTCAGGGTTTTCTATGAGGGCTGAAGACATTCCTTTTGTAATGAGGATTATTACAAGGAATGGCTTGGATTTTGGGGTGGTCAGGGGGATGTTGAAAATCAGGAATGACAGCTATGAAAGCCAAGCACAGACAAGCATAACCTACATTTTGGTCACAGAATGAAAAAGCTCTGAATCACTGGTTTGAAATCTGCTGTGGGTCCAACTCATTTGTGCCCAAACCTGTAACAAAAGCCCCTTCTGTGGTGGGGATGGTGACAGGAGAAAAGTCATGGGCAGGGCTCCTGTACCAGTTCAATGAACAGTGAATAAAGTGGGACCCATTTTATTTGATCACCCTTCTAGTTTAAGTCTGATTTTGTAAAACCACCCTCTCAGGGTGATGAACCAGGAATGTATAACAACGCATAGCTGGTCTGATCCAAGTTTTCATTCCTTAGACAAAAGTAAAAAGGTACTAACAATAGGCTTTCCTCTAAAAGAAAGGTATCAGAAAATCTCAGCTGAAAGGCAGATTTTAATTGGAATATTAACTCCTGCACAGCTCAGAGGGAAAACTGCCTGAAAGTTCTGTGCTAAAAAACTAATTTATTCTGCCACTACCTAACTGAATAATGCCAGAAATGTAACTTTGCTTTGAGAAATGCCATTTCCCATTCTGGAATGAGAAATTAGTTAAGCCCAGCTATATGGGTCGAAAATGGTTCTTTTTTATAAAAATTCAAATCTCTTAGATGCAGCTACCAGCTGTTACTGGGATGGGGACTGTCCCACTGTGGTGCAGGTAACTGTGTCCATACAGCCACCCTGGAGCAGCTGTGACTCATGTAGGGATGGGGATGAACACCACAGCTCCGTGCTGTGATCCATGGAAATCAGTCAGTGCAAGGGCCTTGCTGAGCAATATCCACACACAAATCACTCCTCTGACCTGCTCATTTTGGCTGGCAGGGCAGAGGAGACAAATCACTTCACCCAACAGGAATGAGGCAAAACACCAGGTAATAGAAAAACACTACAAGAGGGGGTTGTCTTCAGTTGAGAAACAGTTTGCACTCCTGTAACACCCTTTAAAAATGTTCATTTCTGCCTATGAATATTCATTAGCATCAGCTCCCATCTGCCCCTTTTTCAGTTCAGAGGGCCTATGATCCTGCTGTAGTTGCCAGCCAAACTCCAGCTGTAAAAACAAAGCTGACTTGAACCAACGAATGCAAAATATTTCTTCACCATATACAGAATATGTCCTGCATCCCCATAGAGTGTTCATCTGCCACAAGAACATTCTTTGGCACAGCCCTCTGTCCTGGAGAACGTTTAAAACTATTTTCATGGTGTTTCCATTTATTTTCTGGCTAATCCGGCCTCCTTGTGTGTTGCAGGTTTGAAAAAGTGGCAGAACAAAGCAGGAACATCATCCAAAAGCTGCAGAAAATGAGTTATGCAACCAGAGTAACAATAATCCCGTGGCCTTTGTGCCTTCCACTCACAGCCTTCCAAGTTGTTGGAAGTGTTGATGACCAAGTGACACAACAGCCCCTTGAAGCTGCAGCACAACACAGGGAAATGAAGCTCTGAAAAAGACCCCAAGTAGGAGGAAGCCCCACAACGAGAATTCCTCCCAGTGCCATCAGTGCTTACCCTGAGCTCGACACCACAAACCTACCAGCTTGATGTGCTCTCGTTTCTGGTACTTCTCACTGTAATACTGCTCCTGCCTGAGGTTCAGCAGCTGCTGCTGCTGCTTCTCCTTCAGCTCCACCAGCTTCTGGGTCATCTCAGAGTCGAGTGCAGCCAGTTCCTGCTCGATGGTGGAAGAGCTGTGGTCAGGGCTGCTCGTCTCAGACCTGCAAGGACACAGCACAACCCGAGGGGTCTCGGTCACCACGCACCTACACCCTGCCTTTATTTATTTCTATTTGCCTTTTTAAGTCAGATATTTATAAGTAGTCCATTAATAAGTTCCTCAGCACTGCACACAGAGCAAGAAGATAAGTGATTTTAGCCCTAGTAAGTTCAATAATTTTTAATTAAAAAGAAATTAGTAATGATTTATTAATGGGATGGCTCCTGTTTTTAAACCTCATTTCACTGACCCACCAGGGTAGTGTCAAGCAGACTTAGTTTAAGTGAGCCATAAATGCAACTGCCAAGATTTCCCATGAACAGATGCTCATGGAAGTTGTTTATCCACTTGCAGGCATAACTTGAACTTCAAAGCTGCAGAGCCTTCAGCAGAAAGGGTGAATGCTGAATATTTTGGAAATGGTGTCATCCCTGCACGCACTCAGCAATAAATTTAAAAGCTTAACGTTACATCTGCATTTACAAAATGCTTCACGTGGTAGGAACATCCCTTCATTTGGTGTTTTCTCCCCCCTTCAGGAAATGCCATGCATAGCACACACAGGAAAGGGCTCCATGGCCTGTGACTTCAGATGGAAAGTTCACACCCCAGTGGGGAGCAAACCTCAGGCAACTCTCAGGAGCAAGGGAAAAACACAATAAGGAAGCTAAAAGCAACACTAAGGAATAGTTTAGGTCTATTTTATTCTTTCTTAAGACAGAAGGAAGGATAGATGTAACTGCAAAAGGACATATGATGACACCAAACTGCCCAAGAGATAAATAAGCAGCAAATCCAGTATCACTCTCAGGCCAGCACTAAACCAAAACCCAAGGAAAATACAATAAAAAAAAAAAAAAGATGATGCTGTGTCCCTGCTCTGCTGCTGTGTTTACTGCCATGCTCAGGTGCTAGATCAGTTGCCTGGGAAACATCAGAACAGCGCAGGAGATGGACAAAACAACAAAACCTTGAACAGGGAGGGCTGACATGGGGAGAAAAATGAGTTTGCTCCTCAGAAATGTGCAGAGATTACAATGCAGAGAACTGGCTCTGCCTCTCTTTTCTCTCCCAGGTTCAAGTGTGCAGCTGCTGTCACTTAAGAGTTACTTCACCTGAAATAATGTGATCCAGCTTTCATCCGTTCGAGGACACGAATACCAAGGTAGCCTTGTTTTATTTCTTGTATTTTTTATTGTATTTGAATATTCTGCTAAGAGGTTAAGTGGTGTCTTATGGGTGAGGGTAATTTCAACATTACAGAGCCAGAAGACACATTAATGAAAATTACAGTCAGCATATTATGCCATTACACAATACATGTTTTAAAGCTGCCATTTCTCTTGTATTTCTGGAAAAAAGAAATCAGACCTATTTCTAAACTCTGGCTAAAATACTGTTTTTTTATGGGACATAATCATTAAAGAAACTTCAGGGCAACACCAAGAAATTACTTGTGCATGTGTATAAATAAATATTTCAAACTTCCTGTAGACAATGGCTTTACTGAATCTTGGCTCAATTTTAGACAAGGGCATAAAGCAGAGATTGCTCCTGACCAGAGAAAACACATTTTTATGGCCATCTGATACAGGGACTCATGTGAAGTAGTGATTTATACTTTGCAGTTACAGGCAAATAGTGTCAGCAATAATTTAAAATTATAAAAATCCCCTTTCTCCATGGGATGCACTATTCTATTAGAAGTTTGCTGTTTGAGATAATATGTACTTGAAAGTTTGAAAATATATTCCTGCCTTTTAAAAAATTTAACCTCCAGAGTTGTCTGTATCTGCACATAAAACCTCACATCTCTGACACCACTGTGGCAGCTCAAAGTAGGAGACTGCAGGCTTTTGCTGCCTGACATCATCAATGGTTTGCAGTCAGATCACAACACAGTAAAAAAACCCAAATCCTTTTTTGCTCAACAACAAATGAATAACTTTATTTATTCAGCTTGATTTTCTACTTAAATGTGAACAGAAGAAAAGACAGAAATGTGCTGTTGTTGTTTTGCCTGCCACTGTCTGTCACACACTTTGGTGATGGAAAACACTGCAGATAAAATATCCCTGTGCTTGCAGTTGACAGCCAGTCATCAAGGGAGTTTGTTAAATTCAAGTACAGAACCTGGAAACCTGAAAACTGGCAACAGTTAAGGTCAGCAGAACAGAGACACCCTGTGAGTGTCAAGCTCTTATTAAGCCCAATGACATTCTGTCATCAGGAATGCAGAAATGAATAAGCTCCTGTCCAGGGACAAGTTATGGCCTGAGTCCCAGTCACTTACATTTAGAGGTACTATCAACAAGGTTGGTAGCCAGAGCAGGCTTGCAGCTTTTTTCTCTGATCATCTCCTACCAAAAAGTAAATTTTTTTAGAAGTTCATTAAATGTCATCATATTTAAGAACTACAGCTACATCAATTTCATGTAAGAGTTAAGAAGACTTCTGTGCTTATCTAGTTACTTTAAAAAATAAATGATGTCAGGACTAAAAGGGTTCACCAATGGGATAAATAAAAGTTCAATTGTAAGAGTATCTGACACTGATTGGCTCTAGGTGTGTACATGGTTTTCCAGGAGTTATGAATGATCTTTATTAACATACAATTCCTTACTGTAAGAAAAAGGTAATAGTTGTGGAAAGGTTAGTAAGAAGCCATGGCAGGGTTTATTTAAAATTATAATAATTATTAAATAAATAATATTTAAACAGTATCAGGACAGAGAAACAGACAGGGTGGTGCAAGGCTTGGAAAGAGAAAGCACAGAAGAGGTGTCCATGCAGAGACAAAGCCAGGCAGTCATTAAGACACCCCCAAGTGGTCTGGATCAATCATGATTTAAACAGCAGCCAGATATTTATAATCTCCAAGTGCTTCTTCCCCTAATTCTACACCTGCTGCCTTCTCCTGTAGCCTGAGTTTTTCCCAGCCTCTAACTCAGAGCCAACACTCTCATCCCTCCCGCTAACCAGGAGCCTGCTGCTTTTGATTTTTTTCTGTGCTCTGTCACCTCCATATGATTTCTCCACTGTAAAAGAAGGCCTGAGTGAAGATCCCCAGCAGCACCCTGATGAGGCAGGCTGTGTTTCACCCACCTTTTCTTGCTGTCCCTTTTAGCAGTTTTCTCTAGCACAGCTCTCCGCCGCAGGTAGTCGTTCTGGATCTCGTTGTACTTTGCTGTGTGCTCTTTAATAAGGTCGGTGGTTTTCTTGTGGTGCCTCTTCACCAGGTCCTTCATTTCCTTGTAGTGCTTCTTCTGAAGTTTAACAAAGGACTTCTGTTGTTTTAGCTCCTCGATGGTCTGTGCTTCCACTTCTGCAATGATAGTAACAAAAGCCACTTTAATTCTCCAGCAGTCTAGGGGTTCATTTAGGAGCCAGGGATTGCCATGAGCAGGAATGAAACAAAGCCTGCTTGTTTACTGTGAGTAAATGAAATTAGGGCATAAATTAAGTATTTTTACTTGAAATAAGCTAACTGGATTGAAAGCACTGTGATAAAATGGTTCCACTACTATTCACTATACTCAGAACAAATTTAGCTTCTGTTCTCACAATAATGCTACTCTTTTTTTTGTATTAGATGGTAACTAGGTGCTCACGAAACTACAACAATTTTTAAAAAATTCCTTGTTGGTACCCCATCTCATGAAATGTGCCCAAACATTGTTTATTTCAAACCTGAGGAAGAACACTTGGCATGTACATTTTCTAGGAATTACTGCAGTCCTAATCACTGGAAGAAATGCCTAAGCCAGGTAGCCTATTTCATAAAAAAGATGTTTTTCTTGACAAAAAGCTTATCATTCATGCAATATAACCTGTGTATTTATTACCTGTGAGGACACTCTGGATAAGATCTTCTGTCTTTGCAGGTGCTTTCACCAAACCTAGAGGTAAAAGAGATGTTTAATTCCCATTCTTTTAAAACAACAGCCATAACTGCTGCTTGACTGAGTGTTAAAACATGCCAGGTGACATAGGACACATCCCGACATGGGCAGGTTTTAATCATTGGAGAAAATACATCTTTTGAGCAGGAGAGGAGCAACCCTCTGACCCCACACAGAAAGGTGACCTTCCAAAAACCCACCTGGGCTGTGTTGTTTTACTGATAAGGAGGATTGAACTCTCTGATACCACTCACATGAGTCATTTGAGTGGCATCAGGCTGACAGCACAACTGTATTACATATTATGGTGTCAGTGCACAATTCCTGCACACAGGATGAATCCAGCTCCTTGGAAGTCAGTCAGGTCATGGCTATAGAGACTGCAGTCAGATAATTATAAACACTGTGTTTAATAAGAATTTGCTTTAGGAGGTGTGTCAATACCAAACAGTTTGTGTGTAGACTAAGATGTAACTATGTGCATAAATTAGGCATAGCTGTAAAAACAATTCCAGGAGATTCCTGTCGTTGCAACACCATCAACAAAAAAAACCCCAGCACATTTTTTTTGCATGTAATGAACTTATATTCTACCACTAAAGCAACTGTTAAGTAGAAGATATTTGTATATTTGAAGGAGAGAAAAGTGGTGGGGAAGTTTCTACCTATTTTAGACAAAAAAAACCCAAAACAAACAAACAAACAAACATACACAACTTCCCACCTTTTTTCTTTAAACACAAAGCACTTGAAAAAATTATTATGCAGATTTATTTTAAAAAGATGGGACTTTTTTTTTTTTTTTATTTTCCTTTGTTTTGTTGTTTGTTTTTCTTACCTGGGGCTGGCTGGCTGTGGACAACCTGAGTTGCTGGTTTTGGTGTGAGGGAGGCAGTGAAATTTACCCCATTTTCTGCTGGTGTTGGCCTGGGTTCATTGTTAGCTTCAGACGGTGCATCCCCGTGGTCAATCTGAAATCACATGATGATTCACATTATTCTTCCCAACTAACAGACTTAATCTATTTGCAGTTTAGCCTGGTTTTTAAATGTAAAACTCTGCAAATGTATCTAAAAATCATTCTAAAATAAAACAATGGAAGGAGATATCCTTAGGAGCTGTGGTAACCCAGGTGGCTCATTTGTGCAGGGTAAATTTCAAGAAGAATGTATTATTCTGAGAAAGTATTTTAAGCAGATATAAGTCATCAGGGGCATTTTTCAGTACAACATATATTAGCTGCACCAGATGTGAAGGCTGTAATTCAGTGAAGAGCCATAAAATCTTTCTAGTAATAATGTAGGTGCTGGCAGGAGAATGCTCCTCAAATCCCTGCTGTGAGCAAAATGTGTACACAAAATTACTTTCAGACTTCATAGATACACACAGCACTATCATTATTCACCATTCTCACAGAACTGGAACATCCTTCTGACTCCCAAGATTCTTGTAACTACACTCCAAGGATAATACATAAACAGTACCCCCATCCTGCTGCATGAACACATCTGTGGTATCCAAATATTTAAGCATTTTCCACAATCTCTGCCTTCTCTCCAATCTCCTAGAGGCTCAGGCTTGCAGGGTGCACTACCCACTGAACATCTGATATTTGCTCTGTGACCATCAGGTTGTAAGCAGGCACCGCACTCAGCAAACATAAGGTCATTCAAAGCAATTTTTATTTTGAAATGGCCAGGCGCCTCTTCCTGCTGTCTCTGTGAGGGGCCTGTTGCCATGGTGGCTCAGGGAAGTTTTGGATTTGTTCCTTCAGCTGCTTCCATCTCCCTCTTCCATGGTAATCACATTACATGCAGAGGCAGGATACCACAGTTGTGTTTTTTTGCTCCATGATTACTCCACACTTGCAAAAAATCAGCCTGTGCTGCATCAATAGAGGCAAAATGGATTTGGATCCAACTCTTTGGTGCTGCTCCTGCTGCTGATTTCCTCCAGCTTGGCCCTGACACTACTCTGTCTATTGCAAAACAATTGCTGTCTCAACAGCCTATTCCTACAGAGAGATTCTGTAGGCAGAAACATGATGCAATCAAAAATCAATGCCAACAACTTCATTTATATCAAGCAGGAATGATTTCAATAAAATACGGAAAAACCTGATTTAGCCAACATTTTTGACAGAAGAACAATGTGACAGGCAAAAGCTGCAGCTGTGACAAACACAAACAGATGTGGTTATCCTTGCAGTTCTCCTCAGGCTGCAGTTCATTAGTTTAATGAAAACAATGTCAGCTACACAGATTATCAACATTTAATACAAATAAAGCCAGAATCCCTGACTTCTGGCACCTCTGTGCCCCATTGCATGGGAAGTGGGTATGATCTTCTTCTGAGACCAAGTTTTTATGTGCTGTGAAATGCTGCATCACAGCTTGTTGAGGAATTGTTAATATAACCTGTCAGTTTGGGACATAAAACATCTGTTTTCAGAAACTGAAGCAGAAATGTGAGGCAGGATCATGAAGTGAATAAGGAGTAATTTTTCCCTAGATCAAGCAATCTAATCTCATTAAAAAGCACTTTCTCTCCCCATAATTCATCACACTATGCTAAAAGAATGCTAAAATAAACATGATTTTGCCTTTAAAAAAAAGGATTTTTCCTTTTAGGCTGTTTTTAAAACATTATGTAATCCAGCCTTCTAATTTACAGTTTTAATATTCACATAAACTGGCTTTTATTTCACATTGCCATGTCTTTTGCAATACAGTACATCTACTAAGTAGAGAGATCCATATCCATAGAGGAATCTATATGCTCTATTTTAATTCTATAGAGAAAAGGAGCTACTTTAGGCTGGGATTAGTTTTTACCAAGGAACTCCCTGCAAATTTCTTTGGATTGTTCCTCCTGGCTGTTAAGGACACTTGGCAGGGGAAGAGAGAGGAACCTTCACTACCTGTATGCTCTTAGATATTTACAGTGTATTAATTTATATTACAATCACACTGCAGGCATTCCATTCCTCAAAAACAGCTTTTCTCAGGCCAGGCTGGAAAGCAAGAACTGCCTAGAAAGGTAAAGGTCAGAGTTTCTGTCATATTTATGATGGGAACTTCGCAAATAAATACAGAAGAGATGCTGGAACTTCTGTCAGTTCTTCAGCATTTGTTGTTTATGTGATTAATCTGACCATTGACAGACAATGCAATGTGAAGCCTGAAGAAAAGCTGATTTATTTGTTCAAAACAATTCACTATTAGGTACCTTATTTCACTGTTCTGCAAGAAGCCTGAGGAGCTTCCTACAGAGGTTGAGTTTAAATTTCTACAGCAAGGAAAGCAAAGCAAAAGCCTCTCAATTTTCCTGACAGCTCCTTAGATCAAAAATGTGTATGAGGGGAAGGAAAGAGGTGTGGGGGGTGGAATCTGTGCTGGGAGACAGCTCAGCTTGGCACACAATCAATTATAGTGTGTAAGCTGGAAACTAGGCATTGGAAATGTGAATTCAGGTGCAATCAGGTGTTCATTTCTGGCAAACACAGTCAGGTTTGTTCAGCTGTGCTGCCAGTGAATGTACTTGTAATTATTAATTGGTGTGATTGTTGTGGGCCAATAAAAGTGACGAAAACAGACTGACAGATGAGTAAAATGTTATCATCACAAAACGCGGTCAGGGAATTCAAGATTTCCAAATACAGACCAAAATATTTTGCCTAAAATGTGCCTTTAAAAATAGAAGGTGACAGTGATGAATTCAGACTGACAGTGGCAGTTTTGTCCCCATTCCTTGGTGCTGTGGCTAACTCAGCCATTAACACATTTTTAGCAAACACATCACAATCATTACAGTTTTCTTTTACAAAATATTTCAGTGCTTCTCCAAAAAAACCTCCTTTATCCTCTGAGCTTCCAAGCTCCTTGACAGAGTCATCTCTCCTTCATTTGCTGCAGAAGATACTCTATGACAAGAATTTTTCTAACAAATAAGCCTGTACACACCAGGAAAATCTGTAGTTTTTCAAAGGTAAAAATGACCTCTAAGGTATTTAGAGGATTATGTTAAAAAAAGGCTTTGCTATTAATATAGAATCTCATGTGTAGCATGTCCTAGATAAATGTCTAAGATACTATTGAGCATTTCACCGTGTCCTCATTCAGCAGAACTTGTGACACTGCACAAAGAGTAAATTGTTGGCTACTGAATTGTAATGACTTTCACTCATCTGGTCTGCTTTGGGAATGTATTCTTGGTTACAAAATCTAGTTCAGCGAGGTTTTGCACATCTGAGAATTGCAAAAGGCAGGCACTAGAGCAGAGGGCAGTTTAGGATTAAAAAGCATTTCTCTGTCTTTGCTAGGGACTGTGCTGAGAGTCTTTTGATCTCTTGGTGTGCACAACACCTGGCACAGCCACCTCTGACAGACAAAGCTGATTTTCTCAAACACTGCTGGATGTCCCACAGAGTGTGTCTGGAACTGAGATACTGAATGTTTGAACATGCAGAATCCAGCAGAAACCGTGGCTGAACTCTGAATTATACTCAGAACAACATCTGTGCACTTGGATGCACAGTACCTTCAATTATGCAGAAGAAAGGGTTTCACAGGTTAGTCTGCAGGTAACCATATATATCCAGATACCTAGCACCTAAAATTGTGGCTCCCATAGCTTTCAGCTGAGCTACAATAGGCCTGACCATTTATTTACTCCATGGTCTCCTCCCTCTTCATTGCTCTTTCTAACATCTATGAAGGGTTGGATCAGCTGAACTCCAGAGGCCCCTTCCCACCTAAATTATTGTATGATTACCCTGTGTCTCTTTAGGACATGCTTGCTCAGAGGATCTGCAGAGACATCATAAACTGAGATACACAAATGTTCCTCAAAAGAACAACCTCTCCAGAGACAGTCTGAAATTCTCTGCAATTTGTAATATTTTCAGGTAAATCTTCTGACACATAGCTGTCTTTTTTTTTGCAAGGGGAACCAGCAGCACACTGGGGCATTGACTCACAAAGATTTCAGTTGCTACAAAATTGCACAGCACACACATAACTCAGTTTTTCATTTCTTTCACCCTTGAACAACTACCTGCCCAGTGCACACCACACTGCCTTCAGTGAAGCCACACTCACACTGCAAAGCTGCTGGGGTGTTGTGTGTCCCAGCCTCCTCCAGGGTGAGATGTTCACATTCACTTAATCAACATGTACAATTCCCAGGGATTCTCAGTATTTGTCTTCCTAAGCAAAGTAGGTGTTTTTAAATACTGTAGCACGGTTTCCAGAGCCTCAGAAAGCTCCCTTACCTCTTTCTTGACCTCTTCCTCATCTTCCAGAGTCAGTGCAGCCAGCTGCTTAGCTCTCTGCTCCATCAAGTTTACATATCTGATTGGATTGGATAGGGCCTCAATCACATCTAGGAACAAGGCAAATACTTCAGTTTCAAAGCCCTGGTGTTATGGCTCCAGAACTCCTCAGGTTTTAAGGAAGAGGCAGAATAGTGTTTTCCACTGAAGATCTTTCACTGCATGGCATTTAAACCTACCCCTGTTTAGAGCCAATGCCAAAACACAGTTCTCTCCCTCAGGCATGGCACCTTGCCTAGGAAACAACTACATCCTCATGTGTCCTGCATGCAAAGTTTCATTTGTGTTCCAGTGGCAAATGCCTGGGCTATTTCCTCCTTTGGAGTCTGCTGAAAATACGAGCTGGCCCTAATCCTAAGCCTCAGGCAAGTCACTGTAAATCAGGCCATCTCCGAGGAGTGAGGAGACAATGATCCATCAGGTGCAGACCTCTGCTCACAGGACTGTTATCCCAGCCTGGCAAATCATCCACACCCCATGCACTTCGTGTTTCAATTACATTCTGTATCCCCCAGTAGGAAAATTACATGAAAAATAAAGAATTACCTGCGTAAGTGTCAGGTACATAGTCTTTGACCTCGATGTACACAAAGAGAGCCGGCAGTGTCAAAGGCTGGTTCCTCTCATTCCTCAAGCAGATGTAGTGATAGCCTGCAAAGTAAGGAACAACCAGTTCACAGCATAAACCCTTCCACAAGCCTTTCCAAAGCATCTTTGCTATCATTTGTTATTTATGGCGTGGCTCCAACTGAGAAGCAGCTCCAGAGACTTCTGGAAGGGAAAGGTTTACCTGAAGGGTTGCAGGGATAAATGTACAGCCTGCTGGAAAGGCATGTGACACTGCACTTTAAAACAGTATTTCCTGTTTATTCTTACCTATGTGACTGGTACTAAAATAGTAATTTATTTAAAATTTTCATGCATTTAGTATCCGCCTCTGAATTTTTTAGTTCTGTAGATCTCATTTAATTTTCAGAAGTGACCCTGGTAGCACTCAGCAATCTGAACAGCCAAAATAAACTGAGATGTAACAGTTCATCCCATCTAATTAAAAAAATATACAATGTGGCATGATGGCTACAGAGTGTGTTTGTGTGTATAAATCCAATTGTGTGAGCATCCTTAGGAATACATCTGTAAAAAGAGAAATTCAAGACCATTTTGAAAGCTGGCTGTCCAATCTTTGGCTGATCACCTGGTGGCACTGACTGCCATGTCAAGTTTGGGAGCCACACATGTGGGAAGTGCCAGGATCCAAGCCAGGAGAAGGATGCATTTATCTGGGGGAATCCCCACTTGGCTGATGTGAACAACTCTCTCTCCAAGTAACGGTTAAAATCCTTGCTTTGGGAATAGTGACAAGTCTGTGGATTTGTGTGACACCATGAGATAACTTTCCATAGCATCTCAGAAAAGAGAGAAATTGCATATTAAAAAGGGTTCTCAGTTCTCTCAACCTCCTCCAGCAAGTTTCCAGCATGGACACAAACCCAGACCAACAGGCTGCTCTCCATCATGTGCTGTAAACTGATGATTGCTGGAGCCAAAGGGACAGAGAATAGGCCTGTGGGGAGCAGCTCTGGTAAGATTTCACTTACCAGAAGAGGGAAATCCTTCCCACCCCCTTCTCCTCTACTACCATTACTTCTACCATTAGATTACCCATCTACTTTCCTCTGGCACTCAGCAGATCCTCCAGGAGCTAGCTGCATCCATTAATCCAGCAGAAAATGCAGTTGGCATAAAAAAGGTTCNGATCCTCCAGGAGCTAGCTGCATCCATTAATCCAGCAGAAAATGCAGTTGGCATAAAAAATTTGCTCATAAAAAGGGTGTGGAAATCATTCCTCAGGAATAATATGGCCAACTGTCAGATATGGGGACATGTGAGTTTTGTGCTGGATACGACACATGGTAGATACAGATATTTTTCCTTTTCCAGTGTGAGTGAAGCTGGGAGCATTTTCATGGCCCATATGTTTGCCCTAATTCAGTTTCCTCCCCTCACTGGAAAAACTGGCACTGAATTTGAACACTTCCCTTGCTCAAACTGCCAATGTCACTGCATCTTTCTCAAACAGGATGTCTGAAAAGTCTCTGCCCTGGAAAATGTGGCTGGAGTTGTTGCACAAGGCAATTTTCATTTATGTGGCCACTAAATATAGTAGAAATAATATGATTTAGAAGAGGCCAATAATGATATCTTTCTTTTAATTTTCAGCAATGAAGATGAAATTAATTTTGGATTGATTTAAAGGTGTTACAGAGATATAACAGCTTGCATATAGGTCACTCTTTCACGTGTGTAGAAATTACATTGCGAGGAGCAAGTTTTGCTGTCATTCCCAGCCATGTGCCATTCTCACAAAGATGACTGATCAAAATTGGCTGTTGCAGCTCTCTTTCCTCTTAAAAGTGTGCAATTGCACTTTTTATCATAAACCTGTGAGCATGAAGTTGGCATACTGGAGATAAGGAAGTGCCAACTATGCCTCTGATGCTTTAATTCCGTTGGTTTTCCTGGATGGTTAAAAATTTAAATTTCTGGTGAAATATGGCATTTTTTTTTTTTTCAAACCTGAGATATATTATTCAAGTCCTCAGTTGCTAGGAGTGGTTCCTGATTTAGAGCAGTTGAGATTCTGCCTTGCTGTCTCTTTTCACCACACAATGTCTGTCTAGATGGGGAAAAAGGTTTTACCTGGTCGAATTGCTGAGACTGGAAGTATCCGATGGCCAATGAATTTCCCTCCTTCTTCATACACTGCTAGCCTTAAACAGGCCAGGGAGGGCAAAACGACCTGGAAGGTAATATTGTTGCATTATTAACTTTCAGCTCTGAATGAAGCAGCTCCTTCCACAGGCTGCAGAGAATATATGCTAAAATTTATCTAGACATTGAAAGGAAAAAAAAAAAAAAGGAACAATCTAAACCAAAGAGCTTCTCTGATTTATTTTCAACCTACTAAAAATAGTAGCCTGTGTTTCTCTGAGCACAGGGGCAGTCAGGCAAGATCGTTAACTAAACAGAGAAACCAAGTACACTAATTAGAAGTTCATTACAGAAGAAGAATGCTAGTGATGTTTCCAAACTTAAGCTCTGGCAGGCTGCCAAAGGAAAGCCATTCAGGAGGCCAAATATTTACGGAAAAGAGCACTGCTGCAAGTACCAAATGTATAAACATCTCTGTGAGCTACACTTGCTGAGAGAAATCTGAAAGGAATTGTTTTACAAGCACCTGTACTCAGGATATTCTTAACCAAGGTGTTCAGTGAGCAAAACCCATAGGTTCTGTTCAAATATTGGCTACAGGTGCATTGCAAAGTGCAATAAAACATCCACATTGCATGGTCCTAAAACATGCTCAGTGTTTTCTGCTCCCTAGAAGTTTGGAGAATTGAGTCTGAGTAATGCTGAATGAGCACCTCAGAAGTTTAAGTCTCATCTCAGGTGGATGGGGTTTGTGTCACCTGGACACAAAGTGACTTTATAACCCAATCTAGTGACAAGCAGAGACAGCAAATTGCTCTGGCTGTGCCAGATCAATCAGCCAGCCAGGCTGCTGGAGCCACATTCCCACTGTCCTGCTCTCAGGTTCCTGGGAGGGCTGCTCAGCTAGGGCACATTGCCATGGCCATTCCCCTGAACTGCTGCTTGCATCTGTGCCTGCTGTCCCTTCCATCCTCACGGCTGCTGCTTCCACCTGTGCCACCCAAACAGCCAAGGGGACTTCAGACTTGCTTCTTAAAGCAGGAGCTGCCACAACTGGAGCAGCCAAAATTCAGCAAAAGCAGCTGAACTATGAAATAACTATGCAGAATCTCTTTTCCTGCTTTCCAACAAGTGCAAAGTTTCAGTAAGCCACGGAAAGACCTCACTGAGCAGGGATAAAAAAAAGCACAATGCCTTTTTGGGAAGCAAGTGTTACACCAACCTTCTTAAACACTATGGCCTCCTCTTCCCAGACTGGATTCACTGCATTGCCTTGAGAGGTCTTGGTCTTCAAAGCTTTTCTCCTGGTATCCACAGGCAGGCCAAACATGTCCACTTCCACATAGGTACCGACTTTTTTATCAGAAAGGAACTGACCTGAAATTATCTAAAGCCAAAAAAGCAAAGGAGCATCGTTACAGATCGATGGGGTAGATTAGGAAATGAGTGGCTGTAATGCAGATAGATAATTCCCATTAATGATCAGACAGTGGGCATTTCAAATAAAACCAAAACAACACTAAACCCACAATAAACAGGAAAGAAACCCCAATATTTAACTGCAGACAGGGAAAAACAACTTGTGAGGCCTGGTTTCCTGTGACCCTGTGGTCCTGAATTCTCCTGTGAGTGATAATGTGGTTGAGATCATACTGCTGCCCTTCCCTCAGCAGGAATATTCATTTGGATCTCTTCCTCAATCTGTATGCCTATTTCCTGAGAACTCCTAAGTTCTATCTAGTCTCAACAACAGGTTCAAAAAATGCTTGGAAAAACAGAGGTTTAAATGGCAGAGAAATTATATATATGCTTTTAGCTGTGAGGGAGAAAACAATCTTAAAAGTTTATATTCTAGTAAAGGCTTTCACAGAGGAGTTTTAATATGAAAATAAAATTGTAAAATAGCTGATCTTTCCCAGTTCTTATTTTTAAGAGGCAGCACAACTCTCAGCTTGAAAAAGCAGAAGAAAGGTCTGCAATTACTTCAGAAAGCTGAAGAGGCACAGGAGTGTGCAGCAGTGTCGCTGCACCTTAACAAACTGACAAATTTGCCTAAAGCAAATCTCATTCCAGTGTCAGCTCTGCTTGTGTCAGCACTGCCACTGTGACCAGCAGAGCCCTCCCTGAGAAGGCAGAGGCAGCTGCCTTCTGACACCTGCATGCTCATTTCTGTTAAAAAGATGTGCATCTCCTAATAGCTCCTAAGTCCTAATGACTTCCACCTCCATTTGCTGTAATTGCAGAAGAGGGTGACTCTAAACCCACAGGAGGGGGCTGAAAGCTTCCATGATTGCACATCACCATGAAAGGTCACCCACACATCCTCTTCTGTTACTGTGCATGTCACCAGACTATTGCTTTCATCCACATCCCTCCCAGCATGGCTCTGCTGCAGCCTGAGAGGAAGTACTTGTTTTCTCTCAGTGAAAACAGGAGGATATTTTGCAGGTAGACTCTGTCCTAATGGACAAGTCCATTAAAGGAGTGGGAGGACTCCAAGGAGTTTATGGTTTTATAGCTGGAGATACACCAAGTGAATTTGTCCCCCTGTCACAGCCAATGCAATTTGTGCCCTTAAACACTCGTGCAGGTAATTCTCAATCTGCAGACTCCTGGCAGTCCCTGAACTTCATTAGAGGTCCTTAAAAAGGAACAAGGAAAAACAAGTTGGCAATGAATTGCAGCTGACATTTATGGTTCCACATTTCTGCTGGAGAACTTTCAGAAAACCAGAAAAATGTATTTATACTAAGCACGTAGTGTTCTAGCTATTCCAGTCTAACCTCCCACTTCACAGCAGCATGTTTTAAATCCAGCTCTTTGTTTCTAAACACACAGCCAAACTGCTCCTAAACCCATTCACTTCCCAGTTCTGTGATTCTGTAATTAATTTCACGGCAAAGAATATTGAGATATATCTATTGATTTATCCTACAATGTGAAACATGAGGCAGAATTTAAAAATTAAACGTCACTCCATGAAATAAAATTTATTTTATTTTCTTGGCATAGTATAGTCATTTTCTAGGCCACTGCACCACAGAAATATAAATATATCCATGCTCTGGCATTTTCATGAGAGCACTTCCACCAGCTACATACATACCTTGACAGACAAAGTGTTAGCTACTATTCCATCCACTATTCCTTCAGTAAATGGATCAAAGTGCTTGTCTGGCCTTCTCATGAATTCTGGCTTTAACCTGTATCCACTCTTGCCATTGTACTCGTACATTCCCATGTTTATTTGCATAGACAAATCTGGATGTTAAAAAGATTGGTTAAGAGTTATCTTCTGGACAGATGATAATTCCAAAAAGCAATAAAATAAAATGTAATTTCATACTGACTGTAACAGACACAGCACAAGCCTGGGTTATACATTTCAATTAATAGCTCTGTAGTATAAATTAATCCCTAGATAATTTTTGATACATAAAACCTTTCCTACTTATGAATCAGAAAGTCTATCAGAGAAGTGGACATGTACAGCTTTCCAACTCCAGAGAACAGCATGACTTACCTACGGTTTGGAAGTTGAGGGCAACCATCTGGCAGCCAGCATTCCAGAAGACTTGAGGCATGTAATTGGAAGAGTCTACTCGAGTTCCCTTTGGGTAAATCCGGCTCAGCTGCATTTTGTTATATCTGAACAGTGAGTAGGTAAGGTATAGAACATGTGACAGAAATCCCCTGGCAGAGAAGTGAGCTGCAGAGTTAAATGCAGGTAATTCTTTGCAGAATGGCAGTGGGTTCCTCACTGGATTCCTGCAACCATCATGTTTCCAGGTGTCCACAGTCTTGTAGGAGATATGATAAATATGGGGCAATTAAAGGTGCTGCTTGTTCCTGTACAAAGTACTCAGAATAAGCAAGGGAAGACCACAGGCAGATGCATTAACAGGATCACATTCACAAAATTCCATTTATCTTTATGGTTCTTACTTTGGGATTTCTCTAGGCTGCCGTTTATAGAGGCCAGTTGGCTGTAAACAGTGAATCTTCCTCTGGAGTAGGGACAGGTGTGCAATTAAAAAGTGGTTTTCTGGAATGAGGATTGGAATTGGCCTCTACATGGACAGAAATGATGAGTATACACATCTTACAGGTGAGGCTACAAATCTCTGTAGCCGATCTGTGGGATCCATTAATCTCCTTTCAGGCACTGTTTTATCTGTTTATCTATTTTACCTCATTCATTCTTAACTGCAGCCATTAGGAGAGATAGTGAGAAACATCAGAAGGTCCAACCAGAATGTTTCTTAGCTTTTCTTTAGAAGTTATAAAAATTTAAAAAAAAAAAAAATTGTGTGGCAATAAATCAGTAGAGTATGATGGGAAGTGAGCATTCTCATGACTTTGCAAAAAAGTCAGCCATGTTTTGACAATTTGCTCACCACAACTCTTATCACTACATATAGGATGATAAATTTAACAATCAGAATACAAAGAATTAGGTCTTCAATATGTCATTTATGCCTATTCCCTCTAGTCCTAGCCCACAGCACGAGGACTCATGCCAGTTTTTAAATTAGCTCATCATTAGAACTCAGGCCAATTAATTCATTTAGATAGACAGCCAAATCTACAAATTTCATTTGGGTTCCCTATTTCCCCAGCTCCTGTCTCTGGATTCCAATAAAGCTCTGTAGCAGATCTCAGATATAAAAGACTTAGGAAGCAGCTTTCTGAAAGTCAAGGATACTCCACAAATTCCACAGGAGACTTTGTAAGTTGCTCAAGCCCTTTGGTTTCCACGAAGGAAGACATTTCAAAGCTTTTGTTGCGTTCTGCAGGATTAGAGGGGAGAGAAAACCAGTGACACGTTACAGCATGGAATCGTGTGGTTCAGTCCCAGCCCCATTCTCCCACCTACAGTTCACCAGCTCTTCCCACCCTGATCCCAAGGGATTTACACACAGCTTTGCTGACAGCAAAGCTGCACACACTCAGAGCTCCAGCTGCACTCACCCCAGCACTGCCCAAATCAATGGCACTGGTGCTGCCCGAGGTTGATGCTGGACCAGCTGCAGGCAACAGTGGGGACAAAACATCGTGTGGATGTACTCGAGAGGGTGAGCCCAGAGATCACATCTGTGGCCCAGAGGTGTTGCAGCTGCTTGCTGTGGGCACTGCTGGATCTCTGGCTTGTCTTTGCAGGCTGATGTGAGGGCTGGGAGCCACTTTGAGCTGTAATAACTGATGTCCATATCAGATTAAAGTGAACAGTGCTGTGCCTCCAGTGGTTCTTGGTACATCAAGGGCAAGGTCACTCCTGTGTCCCAGCAGGGATTCAGACCTAATCCCCAACTAATATCAGGCTTTTATCACCTCTTTAATTTGGTCAGCCCTTCCGATCTGCTAGTGCTGAACAGCTCCTCCTCTGTGTTTGAGCTGGTAGGAGTAAACATTAATTTGTGCATCACTTGTCACTCACCTTTGCCTGATGTGGGCACAGCCTTTTAATGCATCCAAACATCAAGATACAGCAGAGAGCCTAAGTCAAGACCTTGCCAGCTTCAGTATCTATTTCTGTTCAGAGGTAAGGATTTCTGTAAACTAAGAGCTTCCCACTCCACTCCAATCAGCTGTGTGGCTGCCTAGAAGGGCCACAGCTCTGGAGGTCAAATCTATTAACTTGCTCAGCACTGATCTGTTTAAAAATGAGAGGATCAGTGCCTGTGTTGGAGCAAGATCTCTTCAGCCTCACCACTTTATTGACAGCAAACAGGAAGGCAGAGAAAAGGCCTGGCCTCATCTAGGTTTAGATTTGTAAATGTAATTGTGCTGCAGTGATAGCCAGGAGGCAGGGCTGGCCAGCTCCCTAAAGTCAAACTGTGAAGCTGCAGGGGAGGGATAAAACTGAACAAAAGAAACAGGTGGGCACTGTCCTCGTTGGGAGCCAAAAAGGAAGCAGTGGATCCAAGGAAATGAGGAACTGGATTGTTTGGGCCAATGTGAGAGGAAAATTCTGTGTAGTTCCAGGCTGCCAGCCTGGGAACTACAAACCATCTCAGCCTACGCTGAAGAGTCAGAGGATGAATATGGGGCTCCAAAAGTAATTCTCTGCCTCCAGGAGAGCTGGGACTCACCCTTTATGGTGGTCCCTATTTCTAATCAGCAACCATCACACTACTGATGTTATTCACAACTGTTATCTCCTAATGGTGAAAGATTCCTGTTACTCCCTAGAGGCTGCTCTCCTACCACTCCCTCTTCCTTTCTAACACACAGTATCCTTTCTTTCTCCAGCTGGCTCACCTCCATCTCAGATCATCATAAAGACACTGAGATAATTCTCATTCCAGCCATTGAGATTATTCTTATTCCAGCCACCCTCTTAACTGATGGCACAGCACTAGCAACACACATGTATACTGGTTTTATCCTATTTAGAATGTAGGTGCTAGAATTTCTTGTAGTAATAAACTCTTATCTCTCAGCCTTGTCTTAAAGTAGAGCATTTGTAGGAAACCAGAGCTGCTAGCTGTTAAAGGATTTGGTTACCAGCTGTCCAGAGCTTAATCAGACTCATAATTAAAATAAGAACAATTATTTCCTTGTAGTATCTGTAGAGGATTAAGGGACCTGCCCTTTGAAGAAAAGACTGTGCAGGAGAGACATTTCTCTCTCGTGATACATTACCACTGTGCTATCTTATCAGGAGGAAATTACTGCAAAGTGGAAAAATAACTAATAGAAAAACTGTCTGAAAAACATGGAAAAATACTGTTACAGCTACTTGCTGCCCAAAGAGAGGGAACGTTTCTGGTGAGGGCAATCAGAGGACTGGCACAGATCCACTGCTATTCAATGTATCTCTTAACAACTTGGATGCAAGACCAGAAAAAGCACTTTTAAAATGTGTGAATGACAGGAGCAGTGAGGTACTGTTATCACCACAAGCTCTGGATCACAAATCCAAATTCTGAATAAAAAACAATAAATTAGGAAAGTGCTGTAACACTGCAACAATAAAACTTACAAAAGACAAGTATGGATCTCTGTACTTAAGAAAGTGAGGTCAAATGACCAAAAGTAAAATTTTTGGGAAACAACTGGAGAGATAGCGAACTGAAAAGCAATCCTCATCTAATCACTTCTTTATTCAGCTCATTTAATGAAGATCCAGCACTGAGTCCAGGCCAAGATTAAGACCATGTCATGGCTTGAAAAATAATTTTTTCCCTGCAAGGAATTTGACAACTTCCTTCAGGCCTGAGTGAACCAATTAGCCAGCTAGTTCTAACACAGACATTCTGTTTATGCCACTTAAAAAGCTAAATACGCCTCTGTGATTCACAGTTTAAGAAAGGAGAAGCCGGAGGACTGCTCTCTTGCTTCCAGCTTCTAAAGAGGTAGCAGCAGAGCCCGCGCAGCCCTGCGAGGCTGCCTGGGCCTGGGCCTGGGCCTGGCCCTCTCAGTCAGGCCCTGCTAGCTCCATAGGTTGGGCCCAGGCACGGCTGAGATCCTGCCACAGCTAAATCCTGGCTGGGCTGCTGAGATCCTGCCTTTCCTGCCTCCCCCGTCCACCTGGAAAAAGTTTGCAGCAGCTTTGGCCGCTGCCCAGCAGAGCTCATGTGACCAACAGCAGAGCCCGGGAGAGATACTGACTCTCTCAGTGCACAGATGAAACTTACAGACATCAATCCTCTCTCAAGAGAAAGACACGTGAAGACACCAACATGGAGACCCCAAGGTCAGTGAAAAAGAAGCTGGAGCCCAGAGGGAGGAGAAAGAAGAGATGCTTTAAGCTGAAATTATTTTGTAAGGCCATGGTGGTGGACTATTATATATTAGACTATTCCTTGTAACTCATGAATGTAACTGGGCGGATGCAGCATTCTAACTTAGCTTCCACCAAGGTGGGGTTCTGTGGTCCCCCTCTCACACCCGTGGTGGGGGCAGATTCTGATCTCAGATGTCTCGATGGGATTGATGTACACTGTGCACCAGTGTCAACTAAGGCCTCAATCTTTTGCTTTTCTACCAGAACAGCTCATCCTTAAAATAGTACCCCAGTAGACAAAGATGAGCCCTCAAAAACAGTTGCGGGAAGAACTGTGTGTCAGGGGAAGGGACTTTTGTATTGAGAACAGATTTCCTTTCCGGGTGGCTGATTGGCTGTGATGTTGGAGCCACGAGAGAACAGTTTTCTTGTGGAAAAGTCTCCATGGCATGGCAGGAGAGACTCCTCTCCCTAACTGAGCTGAAGAAAGACTATTTTAAAGGTGGTAAACTGACTGAAAGTCTCAAGTCTTGTTTCTTTACATTGTTAGTTGAAAGAACAGAGGAGGTTGGGGAGAGGAGAAGGATCTGAAGGTTTTATTCTAGTTCTTATTATTTTTCTTTTTAGTTCTGTTAATAAAACTGTCTTTATACCTTTAAAGTTTTGAGCCTGCTTTGCATTTCTCCTAATCCTTATCTCATAACAGGAAATGAATAAATAAGTTTAGTGGGTGCACTGGTTTTAGGCCAAAATGCTCAACCCACTACATTAAACTGGGGCTGCTGTGTGAGGAAGCCAACTGAAACCACTGCAGACTAGAACACCCAAGATGAGCTTTAGCCAGCCAGCAACATCTACCACCTAGGGCCATATTTATCACATAATGATTTTTTTGACACAAACACCAAAAATTTAATTCCTTAACAATATGAGTTCACTGAAACAGTATTATTGATCAAAGGTCATATCAAGACTTAGGAGAAAAATCTGGACAGCAGCAGATCTTTACAAAAAAAACAAACTCAGAAAGGCAAAGGCATGTGAACAGAAAAAAACCCAAAACCCTACATGAAACAATTTTGTAACAGCTGTATCAACTTGTAGTGCTAGGATTCACATGGCTTCCTTTCCAGAAGGCACATCTCCTTCCAACTGTGTTCTTGTAACTCTCATTAGGGCTGGAGGAGATTATAAACACCCAAAGGGACACTACTACAGGGAACAAGCACAGCTCCCTGCATGAATCTGTGACTGCTCATGTGTGGTATCTGTATAAATACCCACATACAAATGAACAGTTGGGAACTTCTTACATGTTTATTATTCACCACAAGTAAATGCCAAATCTTGCATAGAGACATGGACTTAGGCAACAATTACCTGTCCTCTGTCAAGGACACCACAAATCTGGAATAAATTATAATGCTGTATGCTTAACACTTAACTAAAAAGCTCCAAAAGCACATTAAAATCTGTCAAAACAAAGTGAAAAAGGGCAGGCAAACAGTGGGGGGGTGTGCCTCAAGGAAGGCAGAGATGCTGCCAGTGTTTACTGAGGATGCCACTGAGTGCATTCCTAGCAAGGCATCTTCTGAAAAAGCCAGCAGGGGGTGAAATTATGGCCCTTTCTTCACAACACAGAGAGTCAAGAGAGTGAATTTGCATGTGGGGAAGGGCAGACTCTGCTTGCCCTAAATCTTCTCTGGAAGTACCAGACGCAAAATAAAAGTAGGAATATCTATGACCACCTTTCACAAACTGCTTAAGTTACCCTTCAGCCATGGACAACAAAGACAATGTAAGCACATAAATTTCGAAACTGTTTTTGAAATGTCAGCACGTTTACTGTTGATGAAGTTGGATGTTAAGACTAAAAGAGGTTTCAAAACACAAATGGATTTATTTGGCTGGATACCAAGGGAACATTTTCTATCTCTGTTCCTGTATCTAATTGAGAGGAAGCCAAGCAGTATTTCTGTAGAACTCTGCCAAACACTTGCCAGGTAATTTTAAGTATAAAATGTTTCTCACTTACTTTTCGATACTTCAAATGACTCAAACTTCACAGGCTGAATGTAGTTCACCAGGTTAGACATCTCTTCTGTGGCCATAGCCTCACTTCCAGCAGTACCCTAGGGAAGAGAAGGGAAAATGCTGCAGTTTGGGTCTGTCCATCAGAGGCCACAAATGCCAAAGCCGAGTTTTCTATCAGCTGTGATGTCTGTCACTGCCCCTGGCTAATGAAGGCAATGTTTCACATAGGGAATGTCACATAGGAAAGAACAAAATGGGCTAGAAGATGTAAATGTCTACATTAAACCAATGCTCTATTCATTCTTTTTATGTGGCTCTCAGGGAAGGGACTGCATATCTCTACCCATGCACAGTGCTGAGCACATTTATTAGTACTGCTGGATAAATAATAAAGCTCCAAGTTTTTGATGTCAAGTTTTTCTTCCAACAATGCTAAACACACCATAGGCAGCTGCCTAAAAAAGCTCTACTTGTTCTTAATCTTCAGAAAATGAAAGTATAAATAAACAAAGCAAAGATGTGCTTCCAAACCAACCAACAACCAACTCAGAAAAGCTGGTTCTGCATTTCCCGGGGCTCTGCCTCCCTTTCTCCACTGGATGGCAGCCCCACTCCTGGTAACACGCACCAACCCGCAGCTGCTGGAGCCAACCCAATCCCAAAAACCACATCCCCACCCTTACTTCATCCATCGACGACTTCTTACAGTCATCATCATAGTCATCATCATCGTCGCTCTCCATCTCTGCTTCTCCTGAAAATTTCAAGCAGAAGATAATCACTGGCTGAGGCAACAGTCACAATTACCAGTGACAAATTCAAGAAAGATGTGCAAGTAGCACTGCTTGGAGCAGCCTGCCCTGTACATGTGCTTTCTGTCACAGCACCAATCAAACACTGCTCTCGAGGGACTTATCCATCTTCAGCACTGATTTAAGTTCTTATTGCCCAACCAAACCAGAACTCTTCCTTTGCAGCTGCTTGATGCTAATTCTTTGGCAATCAGCACTGAGAGAAGAGTGTGCTCAGCGTGTGGGTAGAGTATCACAGACTGTTCTGAGAGATATTCCCGAGTTTGGGAAACAGTCCCAGGGTATGGAGACGTGAGTTCAAATTCCTACTGTTGCAGGGTCCATACAGGACCTCCAGGGAAGGCCTCACCCACTCGGGGACGCAACAGCGTGCACAGGGTGAGGAAATCACAATGACAATCGATGAGCTTCCCCTGTGCTGTGCTACCGAGGGCTGCTCAGCAGAATCCATCTGTTCTGGACGTGCCACAGCCCCTGCACTGAGGCAGCACAGCTGGGACAGTCTGGCACAGGAGACAAACTGCAGGAGCTCCACAGCAATTCCTCTGGCAGAGCACTTTGGGGTGCCTGTCATGGCTCTGGAGCAGCGCTGAGCTGCACCAGCTGAGGGCAGTGCGAACCAAACAACGGGAGGAGATGCCTGAGGCTCATCCTTTCCGTGGAAACTCGGAGTAAATGGGACCAAGTAAAACACATTTATTGCCTCGCTTCCAATTGCAGTGCACTCATCAAATTTCGACTGGCAAGATGTAAATTCTTTAATGTTAATTAATGAAGGCCTCCACTCACCTCCAAAATGCTTTGTTTGGTTGCATCAGAAATTAAACCATTAAGGAATATCAAGCTTATCTTTGCCTTTAGAAACTCCTCCTGTGGGCCTGGCTGTCATAAAGTGTATCCTGTGTATCTTAAGACTCTGGAAAGGAAGATTTACTTCTCCTGCAGCCACCTATCCATACCTGTGAGAGTAACAGCTCTCCCTAAAGACGTTATACCACAAACCTTCCAGCTTTCTTCAGCAGTGGGAGTACAAAGATCTAACTACTGTGCAGCATTCCCACATTCTCCAGAGAATGGTAATTCAGTCTCAATTCCTCCTGTCAATTTAGGGCCTAATCCCAAGCCCACTGAGTCAATAAAGAAATTCCTCTTTGTTTCAGCAGGCCTCGTATCTGGCCCAGTGGGCCCCTTCTGAGCATGGAGAGCACACGAGTGTGCCTTTTACAACCCAACGATGACTACCCAGCCTGCATTTCCTTCCAGATGCAGATGTTGAAATATCAGGCTTTTATTCATCAACACATTTCTTCCTGAACATTTCATTGAAGAAAATAACATGATTGCTCAACAGGCTCAAGGGATGGCTCAGGGAGCCTCAGCACAATGCAGAGAGCCAGACAAGCTCTCACAGGATTTGCACTAACAGTCTTTGGATGGGGAGCTCTCAATTGATTTAACTAGAATGGCAAAATAATCCTTTGCACAGTCCACAAGAAGGGGGAGGTGGGCAGATTTTGGCCAGCTTGCACTTCTGAGGTAAGAGGTACATGATAGCCTGTTCTTTCTGGAAGTGTCCAGAGAGGAAAGTACGTAACGCATGCTTCGTTTATTTAAAAACATTTAGCACAAATTTAAATTTAAATTTAAAAACATTTAGCACACCCAAGGAGATCAAATGTCATTTTCAAGTTCTGCATCAGACAGCAAAACCAGGACAAGTAACACACAGGACTGCCGGCATGGAATCAAAATGAGTGTCTCAGGAGGTGTGGTACATCTGCACTGCCTTTCCCCCAGCAGGGCCTCCCTCCCCAAGTCATGGCACGGACACAAAGGCACCCTGAGGGTGGCTAAGGGACAATTAGCTGTAATACCATCATTACTATCTGCATTTAGATGGCACTGCCAACCCAGGTCAGCACAGGGCCTCTTCAATGCTCCTTGGCACACAAATACAGTGAAAATAGAGTCCTTCTCCAAGGAAGCCAAACAAAACCCTGTCATGGACAGAGGCAGACAGAAGAAGATCAAGAAATTAGAGGATGTTGCTCCCTCTCACAGGTTAAAACACAGATACTGCCAGCCACTCATAGGCAGAAGGGCACAGGAAACGGGTAAAACAACAGGGCAGTTTTAAGGATGTTTACGAGGAGCTGCCCCTGGTGAGTAGGGCAGTGTGGGGAGATATAAAAGTGCTCCTTGGGAATAAAAGTGAGTGGACAAAGGAGGCTGAACCCCAGCTGATGGGTAGAGAGGTTCAGCACAGTAATACTGAATGGAGGATGATCAGGAGGGCTGGGAATGACAAGTCAAATCCCTGGGTCGAGGAAGCAGCGTGCTAAACATTATCCATTCTCATCATCCTGACAGACACTGAGAGCCTAATAAAAACAAAGGTTAGACAGTGCTTGAAATTCAGAGGAATCTGGTAATCTGCTTTCTCAGACCCTTTCAAAACAATGGCCAGGATGAATTATGAATGTGCTACTTGCTGGTGCAGCTTGTGAACTCTGCAACATTTAGGCAGTCACCAGCATCCTGGGGAGGAATCACCTTTTGGGTTTTTTCCACCGTACATCAGCACTTGCCAATTTTTAAAAAGGGAAAAATAAACTTTATTCAGTTTGATAAACCATTTTGCTTTGTAACAATGGGCCATGGCCTCAGCTGGCATCAGCAGCAATGTATTAATGCAGTTACATACACTGAGCCTAAAACCTTTTATCCAGATTTCTGTTTAGGCATCATGAAACCATGGAGCCAATTCTGCCCTCTCTCTCTGTCTCCCATGACTCTTTTCTTGCAACATCCACTGCTCTGACAAAACCATCACCCTATCAGCGAGAAAGTAACAATTTGTTTGAATATTTAAATATTGCTCCATTAGCAAGTTTTAGCTCCTTTAAGTATGGGCCTGCTTTTGGTGAAATGCACATTCCTGCAGAACTGCCACTGTTCCTTCTGCCCTGTGATAGAACTTCTTTGGAAGTCTTGCTTGTTTACTTCTGTTCATCGTGCAAAACCAGCCAGGTCTAAGATGCTTGTTTACCAAATTGCAATCTATCTCACAAGTGTTATCTCAGAAACTCTTCTGCTTTGTCAGCTTTGCTCTACTTTTAGAAAACGTTTTTTCCACTGACACATATTGAAGTTACTTCCTACATCAGTTTCATGGGCATTCTGCAAGGCATTCCACAAAGCTCAGAATTATTTCTTTAATTAATACTATTTCACTGGCACCACACTTTTATAAGGTCTTTTAAACACATCAAAAACATGGGTTTACTTGAGTTTAAATCTGACCTCAAGCAATGTAAGACACAGCGAAGCTTGATATCAACTCTAGTATGAATTTCCACTTCCTTTTGCACTGCTGTGAAAAAACTAATTTAGAATCTCCAAAAGGCTAAATCAGCACAACTTTCTCCTGGAGATCAGCAGCCATTCTGACAGGGGCTGTACAACCCAACAGAGTAATTTGAGTATGTCCAAGTTGCTAAATGTAAAGATTATATTAAGGTTGGAGTTCTGAAACACTTCATGTTGAGAAATGTTAAGAATCAGACTTGTGATTAATTGCATTACTCCAGAAAGAAATTGGTATTGGGTGCAGAGGAGCACAAGGCTTGCAGAGCTCCAGCATCACACGTTGCTGATGTGGAGATGTGAGAAGAAGGGTGTCATGGTGACTCTGGAGCTCTGCCATGTGGAAGCTCTTTACTACCACAATACTCTAATAAAATGGTGAATAATTTTTTTTTAACCATTCACAAGCAGAAAACTGGCACCTGATTTATAGAAATGCTGCATTCTCGTACCTGTAATCTCTGAAGCTGTGCTCTGCATACTTAAAAATCTGAAGTATTTCAGAAAAATGACATCCTGGGTGTTCCTTGTCAGTCATCCCTAAAGTGTTCTTAAGTTCTGTCAGATTCGTCTATCCATAGATAGAATTGGTATAATATTATTGCATTTCCCATAGATACTGTGCAGGTAAATTCACTGCTGTTTGTCAGGAGCTCACAAGCAGCCTGGATAACCCCACAAAGACTCACTGAGGATGCTCTATCTAGGATCAAGTATTGAATGACAGAGAGAGGAAAAACATTGACTAACTGCATTCTCAGAAAGAGGCGCAAGTCCTAAAGGAGAAGCAGAGGCTGACACAAGGATTACAAGCAATGTGTTTTGGCAGTCATGGATGAACCAAGTGACCACAGCAATTTTGGAGTCTCAGTTCCAGCATTTTTTAATTTGTAAGTGCTCATCTTCATAATCAGAGGCTGTTACAGAGGTAATACAGGCTTAATAGTCACAGTTCATTTGTAAAATTACACACCCTGTTATGGGTCTGACCCCTCTGCCTTGCATCACCATCATCCTCTTTATTCACATCCTGGGTCTTTTCCTAGGAAAACTCCTAGAGAGGCTCCTGAAAGACAAAGCTGTTGCCCTCTATGCAGCCCAGGCCTCAGAAAACCAAGGACAGGTTCTCTGCCACTGTCCTCACTGTGTACTGATAACAAAAATGGAGAGATAGGAGTGCAGGGCTGATTTCAAATACTGGAAAGGAGGCAGCTGGATCACACATTTATTTTTCTCCTGCTTGGGATTTGTCTAAAGTAAATCAAAAAAATAGTATTAACTCATCCCTGACACCAGGATGAATCTTCCTTTGAAATCCAAAGCCTACTCCAAAGCATGCCTTTTTCATAGTTTCTTAAAAACAACAGTTGAAAACTCTTTCTTTGCTGCTAATAGGATAAACAATGTTATCCACAAATGAAGCAGGATTTCTTTCTTGTTAATTCAGCTTGGGGCAAACTGCCAGCATGAAAATTTTCAGCTCAGTTAATCAGAGTTTAGAAAAAACTACAAACAGTGGCAAATGCCAATGAACTTATATTCCAGCAGAGCTTTCAATTTACTCTGTAAGTTTTCTACTGCTGGGGCACAAATGTCTGTGCTTATAACAACACAAAATTTCATCCTCAGTAGAAGAAATTCCAGTGCAGGGAACAGACACTGGCCTGGCAATCAGGATATAGAGATTTTATTATTTTTGCCTGTTTTCATCTCTGGAACAGAAGAACATCTTATAGCACTTTACAAAGAGGTCCATGGCATGTTCCCAACTAATGCAGGACAGAGGGTTGAGCCTTCCCTGCCTGAGGAACAGGGATCTCATCCCTTTATCCTAAACCTTGAGCCACTGCAGACCCTCTGCAGCTCTCCTGGGCAATGGGTTCTGCCTGAAAGGGCACCAAATGGCAGGCACAGCCCAGAGGCAACAGGAAAGAGAAAATATTTATATTTGATATTGGGCTTGGGCACACAGGAAAGGCAGCCAAGGGTGGAGGAGTTGGCAGCTCCCTGTCCTTAATAAGCAGTGCAGAGAAATGTTAGCACACACCAGTGAGCCCTGGGTCATTCCATGAGGATTCCTTGGCCACAAGCCCTCACAGCACAGACTCCAGGATCAATGACACTTAGTGTTGTTTCCAACTGAGCAACCCACTCTAGTGGATCTTTACCTTGCTAGAGCACTGCAAAAGGATGGGATATGAGCTGTAATTAAGCATTTGTGCTTTGGGGAGAATATCAGCAGATCCAAGTCCTACCTGCTCCAGGGGAGGAAGGCTCAAACATACTGGATGTGTCACTGCAAGTGTTGGAAGCCTGCTCTGAAAGCTTCTTCTTTGCACTTCCATCTGCTGACTTGTGAGACTTCTTCTTATTCTTCACCAAGATTTTGTACATTAAATCCATAGGGCTTGGGAGAGGAACTCCAGCTTCCAGCTTCCAGGAAGAAAGAGGAGAGGTTTATTAGAACAGTGGAAGAAAGAAGCTTATGGCAGTTTCTTAGGGACCACATGGTACAAGACAGTTCTGTAACCTCTGTAAACCCTGTTAAAATGAAATGGATTTTGCACGGGAGGCAATGTCAACATTAAATGAAACAGGGCTACTGAGGGCACTTAAGAAGAAAAATGCTTTATGAAATGTCTGCAGTAATAACCAAAATAAGTATTAGCTCAGATATGAGAGCCTACATTATAAAATGGCAGCTATGAGGATCAATTGCATTTAGAAGATCACAATTCACTCTATCAGGGCAATCTCTGCATCCGAAAGGATGCTTAAGTCACCAACAGCTCACGTTGCTTAACTCCCTCCTTTAGACTGAAAGGCTTTATATGAAGAATGAGGCAGGACTGAGACACATAAAAATTCACACAGACATTTGTGATGTGATAAAAACCAAGGCACATTACCGGGTATTTTTCCAATGGATCCATGAGCAGTGCATCTCCAAATATTAATCTGCAGTACTCTGCCATTTTTGCCTGTTGCTTAGGGCTAAAGGGAAGAAAAGAAAGAAAGAAATGAGTCCTACTAATGCTCCAGAGTGAGGGCAGCAGTAATGGAGTATTTAATAGCCCTAAACTAGAGCTAATTTCCTGATCTAACTGCTGTGAATTTTTCAGTGAGACCTACATATACCATGCAATTATTTCAATTCCTCTGATGGAGTTTATCAAAGGGAACATACATGAAGTAAAGGCACCAGTCAATGGAATAACAATATGGTTGGTGAAACAACCATAACATGAATTTGCCTCTTTCAGGCAATAGTTTTATTCAAAATTAAATATTTTCCCCCTCATATTACTTTATACACATACCTGGCATTTTTCTTGCACTAACACAGTTTTAACAACATCCTCTGTAAGTAAACTGAACCTCAGCTTATGACTTACTTATAAGCAGTTTTCCCAAAGTCCAACCAAAAGATTAAATAATTCCTGCATATCAGTGATGGAAGTTCTAGGACTGAAGATAGGTTACGTGGCTCAGAAACATTACTCCAATCATGTCAAAATGCAGCTCAGTACCACAGTCACTCCATAATTTTAGAAAATTGAGTATTTTTGTTATATGTGCCTGTTTAAAATGCGTAGCATCTGAGCTGAGGCATCTTTCAAAGTTTCCTTTTTTGACACTCTGTTGGGAAGTCTTGATTAAAGGACAGGTTTATATGGCTTAATATAACTTCCTCAGCTCCTGTTAATTAGGATCTGCATATCATGGAAGAGACAGGGATGCTATAAGCCATTATGTTACCATGGAGCTACTTTTCATGACAAAATAGAGCTGGGTATAGAGAAACAAAAATGCTCATTTTTCTCTTGCAAACTAGGAGTTTGTGCCCAGCTGGTCAGTGGTTGCCAACTCCCAGAGTCAGCGTGACCAAACCAAAGCTGAGATAAAGGTTGGGCGGCCAAATGACATTTCAATCAAAAAATGTAATTTCCCTGGGATCGGCATCCTGGCTGCCCCTGGAAGCAGATAGGGGGTGAACCAGTCATCAGCTCAGTTACTGACAAAAAACACTGCAAGGAAGCTTTAAATTATTCCTCAAAGCAAGAGCTGCATGCAGTTGAAATCTCAACAGCATTTCATGAATGTTGTGTTTTGCACACAGCCAATTCTGCACAGAAGCTAAAAGGCAGCTTTTAGCTGAGGATGGGAAATAAAGGGGAAGACAAGCAAGGTAGCAGAACCAAGAACCCACATGGGAGAAGGTGATGGAAGAAAAGATCAGGTTGGGACATTGTGTTGGATATTTCCAAGCTTCAGCTACCAAGGGAAATAAAGGCACCACTCCAGACAGCAGGCACGTGCCATAAATCCAGGGGTCATTAGAGTGAGTTTTATTTCAACCTTCTCAACCAGTGTGTGTTCTGAACAGATCCACGCTCTCAGAACCCAGAAAGTTCAAATGACACCTCCTTGAATCAAAAGAGTGCATTTACTGAAACTGTAGTAATTAGATGTGACATCATCATCATCCTTAAATGGGCACAACTCCAAAAAGAACTCTCCATAGGAATTAAAAAAAATAAAAAGCAAGAGATAAATGTAATAAATTCCCATCCACCACCACAGCTAGAACAAATTCTTCTGATCATCTGTGTTTAATTACATGTTTACCTCAAAGAGAGCACAGCGAGAACTTTCATTTTTGCAAACAAGAAAAATGTAATGCAACATTATGTTGGTTCAGCGTATAAATTCCAATGTCACTGCATCCCAGAGGCAGAAAGTAGGAAAATTACCAGAAAAACGAATGGGTTTTAATACCATAAAAAACCCTTGAGGTAGTAAACAAGGCCAAAATAGGAAAATCTTGACATTACAAAATTGCTTGTCTTTGTGAACTGGACTACATGTACAGATATTTTTAAAAGCTCCTAAGAGGGAATTAAAAAAATGTAGGAGTACCACCATTTAACTGTGTGGTAGATTTTTGTGTTCCCTTTCTCCCTAACATACATATCTATGTGTGTGTTGTTGCAAGAGAGAGATCATTAGGAATAGCAGATTACATGTCCCTATTCAAGTATTTTAAAAAGTTGGGACACCAGTTTCTTTTTATTTTCCATTCTTTAAAAACTATGAACCAGAGCAACAGAAACACCAAGTTTTCTAAATCACTATGTTCCCCCAATGTTGCTATGAAGTCAAAACCCAGGTATTTCTTGGTCCACATCTCCTGTTACTGGAAATTCTCTCAGCATTCATGCATTGTAGTGAAAATTGATTGTCTGAAAAGAGCTGACTTTATCTGCTTTATGATTTTCACTGTGCAGACATGAACAGGTAGCACACAGACTAACTGTAAGCATCCCCAAAATGTGCCAGAGCAAGGGGAGATAATGGGGGAACATGGTACCTGGAGATATTGAAATATAAAGAATATTAAGAAATGTTTTCATTACCATTATTGTGTTGCCTGCACTTGGTTTTACTGTGTTTGTATCATGTCTATTATGAAGGTCAACCACAGAGGCTCCTTGGCACAACTACTGCTCCCAACATTACATTTTTATTACTTCTGCAGAGATACTTCCTCTGCATAAGACAAAGGCACAGATGCTTCCCAGAAGAGTCTAAAATAATTTGAAATGTGGGATGAAGAAGTGATAAAACTCCTGTTAATATTTGAAGCAACAATTCCAGCCAGAAACCAGCAGTATGAATAAGTGTAATTAAATTTAATCTTGGAAGCAATCTTACATGGATACTGCTCAAGGATCACTTAACCTTTTTGCTATGTCATCAGTGCATTTCTAATTATAGAGTGTCTGCTTTCAGATTTGCAGATTGCTTATCAGCTTTCAAGCCCCATTTCAAACGTCAAGGTCTTCTTGAGGTCTTTTCAACATTTTCAGGACACTTCTCTGTTTTTTTTTTTTTACAGAACCACAGCTTGTTTTAGTAGTCTTTTTTTCAGTGTACATGTTTTGATTCACTATAAATGACGGCACACATAGTATTTTATGTTGTCTGAGAGTTATATGCCTGCCTTTTTTTCTAAAGTTTCTATTGCAGGAAAAAATACACTAACAATGGAGTTGTAGTAAAGAAAATAAAAATCCTTCATGTGCTATGAAGATATCGGAGAGGAGCCCTTCTAGGAAATAGATCAAAGGAAACCAAATGAGATTATTTACACAATGTGCTAATAAGTGATTTTTCCCCTAGGTGGACAAAAAGTGTCAAAAATATTCTCAGGAGCATAAACCAGAAGGAAGAAAAATTGGATTCTAAGTCCAGTGGTGATTAACACTGTCATATCTATGGTGGTGCTGTGGAACTTATTTACCTCTGATAATTGCAGCCTGTTTAAAAGCCATGAATACAGAAGACAGGCTAAAACCTTATTTTTGTTTAAGTCAATGCCAAAATTTCTAGGGAGCCAGAATTTCACAAATGACTCTTGCAACTTAAAAATCAGAAAAAATATTTGATCCCCTAAAAGTAGGAATTGATGAAAAAGGATTTATTTGACAGCAATTATGTAAAAACATCAGCACTTTTTGTTAACATTTCGGGCAAAGTCCAGCTTTAAGATCTAGGAGAAAAACAACATTCCAAGTAAATGAAAAGACAAAAGGAGAATTCCATGAAATTAGGTGAAGTTTTCTGAGAGTGGCATTACTAATTGCAGATTTCTCCAGCAACCACTGCAGGAATGAAGAGAAAACTGTAGCAGTTGGTAAAATAACTAGAAATTATTTTCAGCCAAAACAAAATCAGAAAACACAGACAGTAAATCTGATAATTTACTTTAGCAGAAAATAATCACTAGCAGGAAAGCCTCAGAAAGAGAAAACATGTGGTCATGCTTTTGCAAACCTGCTTTGCTAAAAACCTGTGTCTTAGCAATGTATGGAAAAGGATATCAGAAAATTCATGTAAGGGTAATTCACTATTCCATGGCTGGAGGCTTCTAGAGAGAAAGGTCCAATGCCTTCTGTGGGGCAAACTGTAAATAACAGAGTAATGCAGCAGGAACTCTGTTCCCTTTCTGCCACATTCCTGCAGTGCCACACAGCCTTTCATTCTGACACTGGTTCATCTTATAATTTTAAAGCCACTTTTGTATATAACTTACATCTGACAGGAGTTTATTTCATAAATCATTTTACTTCTTCACCTTCCTAAAATAGAACAGATCACCCTGGAACAACTGAAGATTTACGTCGTGATGACTTTAAAGGAAGAAAAATGTAACCCTTGTGATTAAAGTAATTTAACTGTTATTTTTTCTCTGCCCCATAGCAACAGAGTGAATGTATATTATCATAAATCCAGGATATTAAGTACAAAATATAATACATCCAAGAATGATGGTTGAGATCTTTCCTGGAGGCCAGAGGTTGCATTTGGAAGCACTGTGAGTTCAAACCTACAAGAGTAGGTGAGTGCACATCCAAAGGGATAGAATGTACACCAAAAAAAAATGAGGGGGCCATTAGAGAAGGGAATTATACACAGCATCTGTGTGGTCTTTCAGAGGAAGAAAGGAATAACTGAGCTGGATTTAAGAGGTAGCTGTTTGAATCATAACCATGCGGCCTCGAAATGTGTGCACAGCAAACACATATTTGCCCCCAAGAGGTAAATTTTTCCTTTGAGGCATACAGGCAGTGGAGCTCAGCTCTCAGATTTTAATTTTTTCTACCTACGTAAATTTGATCAGTATTGTCACATCTGTTTTTTAAAAGCATTCTTACATAGCTTCTTCTACCAGTTCCTTCCCTTATGATGAGAATGTTCTTCCTAAAACAATGGAAAAGCAGTCAGCCCTCATCATTTTCCTCTTTCAGAAACAAAAGTGCCAACATCTTTTCTGATTTGTATAATAACATTCATAGCTGCCCCCAAGAATATTCTTATTTTACATTGAGAAAAACCCTCCAAAAATAAACAAAATCCTAATATGTTTCTAAGTCTAAACTGCCCTAGAAGAGTCAGAAATGTTTTCACAGAGAAGGAGGGGAAAAAAAAAAGGCAATTCAAGTTAAGGCACATGTTATGTGTCAGTGTCGCCCCACTTCGAATCATAGGGTCTCTGCATTCAAAACCAAAGTTAATGTCCAAAAAAAAAAAGAAAAATCAGAACTGTAATAATAAAATAGATCACTGGGATAGAGCTAGAAGTGTTCTCATTTATTTTTTCTTTTCTTACACAGAAAAATTGTTCTCTTCTTGTAACTAAAAAAAAAAAAAAAAGAAAATTAAATAGACTTATGCAAACTGTTATTTTTTGGCAGAAGTGAGCAGTTCCTGGCCATCCACATCACCTATTTTACAATCCTAGAAGTCCATGCTTCTGGCCTCTGGTTCTCACGAGGCACAGACCAAATTCTGAGTAGGTTTATAGCACAGAATAGGGTCACAAGCAGGTGAAATACTGCCTCATTTTCTTTGGAGTACTGCTACATTCCAGCAGGACATACTGAGAGGGAAAAGTTAACAAAAACCCCCTCACAATCAAACTTTCTCTCTCATACAAAAGGTTCTGATTCAGGAAGGTTTTTAAGAGCAGGCCCAATTCATTCTGATCATCTCAGTTACTTAGGCTGATACAAGTTCATTTTTGGATAAGAGCTGTTGTTTGTGTCATAAGCACACACACAATTCCATGCCTAAACCTTACAAAAAATGAAACCTCAGACAGGAAGATGTGGTAATTACTTACGAATCCACATGATTTTCAAAGGAAAGGAGGATTGGAAAGGGCGATGTCTTAAATGCACATTCAGCAATAGCTTCTATTACTTCCTAAAGAATCAAAATAAACACAGTTACAAACTTACCTCTCTAAGGAAGCAGAGTTTTAGTACTGGAAGATGGAAAAGACCCAACAAGGTCTGAAATCATTCCCTGAGGTCAGACCTTCCTTCCTAAACATCCCAGAAAGCTCTGGATGTGCTCTTGCCACAACCAAATTTTTCAACCTGAAATACAATCAAATCTCCAAAATGTCTGATGAGTCTCAAACACCATATTTCTTGAGAAATGACTTATGTCTGCTAAAATCAATAGCTTAAATGTAAAGCTAATTTTTTGTGTGGGGTTGTTCCATGCCTGCAGCTATGGCTTTCATGTGCAATAATAAACATGCTCTGACAAAGGCAGATCTTCTAAACATCATCATCACAAGCACGTATCCATAAAAACCTTAGTTACTCTGACTCACATTTTAGTTCCCGCTTTCTTTTTGATGACAGAAATCCCTTTAAGGGAAAAGAAAGGAAAAAAAGAAATCTTTACTCATTTAAAACAGTTGGTTCTGTGCTAATTATCTAAAGATTCAGAAAAGGAAACTTTTCTAAGGTTTCCTATCAGCTCTATCAAAAATGGAAACTCTAAATCCAGTAAAAAAAGTCATTTGATAATGATGATTTTAGTGGGGTGCACAGTAAATGCTGTCATCGTTACAAATTATGAAATGTTTCCCTCTTAGAACAACTCTCTTCCAAAAGAACATATAAAACACTGAAGACTCTTCATATGCATTGCTGGCAAACTCTGGAGTTTCTAAGAACCCAGAGGTCTCTGCCATGCCAAATCATAAGGATGACTAAAACCTAAAAGATGTATTTATTTTAAACAAGCTTTCTCTGGGCATTCCTCTTGTTCATTTTCTGTACTTTTAGAGGCTCAACTAAGAAGTGTATCAGTAAGAAATCAACTTCCTAAAACAACAGCTGAGCTTCTGGTGCATTCTTCTGGCCCACTTATTTTCAACTGCCTTTCCAACTATAAGAAGGGATGAAACCCTGCAAGGGTGGGGAAAATAACCTGGAAGAGTAAAATTAGGATTGCGCTAATGAGATGTGAGGATGAAAAGCTCAGACACTGGTTCAGTGAAGGTAAATTCTCCATGGTCAGAGAGAAAAGCTGGCAGGTTCCAAACTTTGCTCCAGCTGCAGAATGACTCACCTGAAGCAGGTCTCCAGGTGTAAATATGGTTATACACACACAGAGATCCCTGCTTATGGCATGACATCCATGGCTGTTCCCTAGAGGATCCCACCCTGGCAGCCGCTCATGATCCACAGCTGAGAAAAACCTCAAGGAGTTCTGAGTCATGAAGCAAGGGGAGAACCAAGGAACCAGAAAGCCCAGGAACATAAGGATGGGGAGTGCACAGTGCTTAATTTTCTGCACTTCAGGAAGTCTGTGTGAGGCTGTGAAAGCTGGCAGACCGAGCAGAATCCTCATGCCGTGGTCACGGCAAAAGTGTGAGCTGATAAATGATTCAGCATTCAAGATATGAATTGATTCTCACACTCCTGACACATTGTTTCACTGCCATTTTGCTCCCCCCCAGCCAAGCAGCACACTTTGAGTGTTGAAAAGAAATCGGTAGTTGAGATGTTTTTCACACTTCTCTGTGTGGATTAAAGAATGCCTGTCCTGAAGTGACTGATGAAATACTCCTGAGTAGGTTTAAAATACCTTCCAATATCTCTCCTGTCAGCATGATGCCAAGGGTTGAACATCTAAATATCCAGGGATAATCCTCGTTCCTGCTAATGATCCTTTTAAAAAGCAGATTAACTTTGTTTTAAATTCCTGCTCATGACCAAAGCTGTCGAGAGCCATCTTCCTTAATTAAACGACTTCCAGCAATCAAACCCCACGCCTATAAACATAATTGGCTACACATAAACATAACTGGAACGTTAATAACAAACGTGTAAGAAGGTTGTTCTACGTGTTCCTGTGATTAACTCAATCAGGGAAGAAGTAGAGAAAGCAAACTGGAAAAAAAAGGAGTGTTCTGGTACAAATGAAACTTGGTATTCTGTCTGTGGCAGAACTGTTTGCTTTTTATCCTAAAGGAGGGCACTGGAAGACAAAAAAACCTCACCCAGCAAGAGGTTTTAAGTATGGGAGAAATGTCTCAAAGCTGTAGCTGGCACAGAAGCCACAGGTAATCGCTGCAACATGACCTAAGTCAGCAATGAACATTTTCCCACATATTCTTGCACACAGCTAAGTCTAGAAACATATTTCCACGGTGAGTTAGGGTCTCAGATGAAGAATTATTATTTCTTCACACTTCAAAAATGATTTCCTGATATACCATTATAAGCTGTTCTGACTACATATCCTAATACTACAGGAAAACACCTCCATTGTGCTCCTCTTAACACCTCAGATCAAAAACATCTTTAAGAATAACAAGAAAACAGCAATTGAAAGTTATTGCTAAGGGTATAGTCTTTACCTTATACTGTAGAAAAGGAAATGGAAGATGAAATTCAATAATAAAAATGACATGTTTAGGGTTTGAATGGCACAAATATCCCCTAACAGTCTCCAAAGATACTAATTTTTCTTTTTTCACCCTCCAGTGCTTCGAATCTGATCCCAAGTATCAGGGATAACATTGCACACACACTCATTAAGTTTTTTTAAATATAATGCTGAGTATCTGGGTCCTGTGGATGGAGCCTGCCCATGTGGCCATGAGCAGCATATTCTCTGCTCACATGAATTTAAAGGTTTGCAAATTGTTGATATCTAGCTGCTATTTCCTGCCTCAGTTCAGGACCTCTGCCTCCCACTCCCAGCGACCTGGCAGAGAGTAGAAAATCAGTGAATTGATGTATTGGTTATTGCTGTCCAAATCCTGTGGCCTCCAGCTCCATCCTATGGAGCTGTAACCCCACCAGCTGTGTCTCCCAATGCCTTCACATCCCTGTTTGCCTCTGTGCAGCACCAGTTCTGGCTGTGCCTTGCCTGGTTTTCTCTCTGTAGGATTTGCAGCAGGGACGTGCACGGGAGCATGGACCTGGGCACGGAGCCCATTCCCCAGATGGCACTGCTATCACACCACATAATCCCTTTTCCTCACACTGCCATGACCACCAGGAACCTCTCCCTACGCAAGGTCCAAATGCTGCAACTCCTCTCTTCCAGTGATTCTGCAGCTGCTCTGTAATTTCCTCTTCCAGCATCCTTTTGCCCTCACATTTCTGCCCCTCCCACCTTCACAGTGATGTACCTGTGATGGTTTTGCATGAAAAGAACCCTCCCCAACTCAAGCAGCCAGCCCAGTGCTGTACCTTGAAGGATATCTCCGTTGTCATGGTGAATCCATGTGTGATGACCGGCTCCTCCTCCGCTGTTCGTCCCTTCCAGCAGTCCAGCTCCACACAGCGGCAGCCCGACAGGAGCACCTGCCGGTACATCTCCACTGAGGAGTTGCCAGCCAGCTGTCCAGCTGGGACAGAACACAGAAAAAGGGAAGTCATTTTGGGTCCTAGGAATGGAGACAACTGATCTAACAATAATTAGAGTTTGCAGCAGCTTCTACCCTCAGCCAAGAGGAAAAACACTCCAGGGAATACGGAAAAGTGTAAGAACGGAATGGAAATAACTTTGGCACAGTCAATGTCATGGTTTGGATCCCGTCCTCAGTCAAACAGAGAAATAACCCAGCTGAAGCCAGCTCGAAAACTTCTGATGGGCAGCATCAAATACATGAAATAAAATAATAATAATAATAATTTTAAAAAAGCTTAGGTCTATGAAATTTTGTTATTCCTTGACAAGCAATATGAAATTCAGAGGCCACTCAGGAGACCAAGATCATATTTTCTCACAACATGCAGTGTAGTTTAGTACAAGATGAAACAACCCCCTGCAGTCACTAATGGCACCATCATTAGGTCTCATATCAATATTTAATATGCTAACCACTGCAATGAGTTGGTCAGTTAAATTTCCTGATGTGATACTGTATTATGTAAGGAGAAATTCAATTAAACCACCCTTTTCCAATAATGAGATAATATAAATCTAAAAATTAAGAAGGAAAACTATTTTTTTTCCAAACTTAGGAAATATTAAAAAAGAAACAAAAAAAACTTCCCAACACAAGCCAACAAAGAAGTCCAGTAGGATTCAGGGAAGATATCCAGCCAGGTTGTCTTCATCTGCTGCAACAAGTTTGATTCCAGTCATTCAGATACAAATTCTTGCAGCAGAGAGGTAGCAGTAATGGAAGAATGGCTTTGTGCTTTTTTTAGATGTGAAGAAAACGGATGCAATTTCCTTCTTTCTAGCAGACTTGCTGAGAAGATCTTCCTGCATTTCTTGAAGGAAATTAATTTTCTTTTTAAGGAGGCAGTGAGTTCACTTACAGCAAAGATTCTTTACTGACTGGGGACATATAAATACTTCATCTAGACTGGCATACAATAGAATGCAGATTAATCCTCATTTTATTGTCTCTGTGATTCTGTGTTAAGGTTTTATGCTGGGAAATACACATTTTGGGATTTGCTTCACAAAACACCCTGCCTTTGCTCTGTTTTTACCTTGTACTAAAAACTGTAACAGAACTCCTTCTTATTTGAAAATCCCTGTTTACAGTTTCTGTCTGATACATGAGCCAGAGAAATCATAAATACTACACAAGGTATTAACATTACTCCTGTTGAAATCCATAAGAATTCTCAGCTCCTGCTGGAACCAATGGGAAACATCTGTTAATAACAGAAGAAATTGGCCAGTGCTGGAAAGCTCTGAAAATCCAAATGAAGTCAGCAAAATGACAACTTTTTTTTTTTTTTTAAATTTAGCTTTTTCCCGTTTCACCTTTGATTATGGCAGATTATCCTTCCTCATAGAAAAACCTTTTTGGTGCAGTTCCAGTGTCTGGGTTAAGCAGTGGCTCTTTTTCTTTGCAGGATGCAAACAAGCATAAGCATGGATCAGGGAATAACAACTCACATTTCCATGTACTCATCCCTAAGCATCTGCTTACGAAATCTTGGCTCTCATAGGGATCCACTGAACTCTACTGCCTAAAAACCCACTTTCACTTAAAAAAACTGTTCTAATGTTGTCTTTCTTTTCCCTCAGAGCATTTTGAGTTTGGATTAACAAACTACTCTATGATTAACAAACTCTATTTCCCGAGACACTCCTGGTGTTTTGGGCTCCAAGATCCTTCACCTTCCAAAGTGCTTAAGTAAATCATTGCATGTATCACTTGCCATATGACACTTCCCACACGGCCTTATTAATAAGGGTCAGACGTTTTGGAAGGATTCCTGAAAAGGATAAGAGGATATTCAACCTCCAAACCATACAATCTTCAGAAAGACTCCCAGGCAGAGTGTAAAATGCTAGCACATATTTTAATAGTCCCAACAGCTTGTTTCTCTGAAATACAGAATATGAGAGATGTTCCCCTAAATGTGGGCTTTTTGCATATATTATTTAGAAATTTCTATTGTGTGAGTCCCTATTTGCATTTATTTTAAAATACTCCTTTTGCATTCTAAAATGTGATAACACAGACACTAAAGGGAACATTTCTAGTATATTTTTAACAGCCAGAGTACAGATCAAATTTTTAATACTGGAAATGGAAAGCATTATGTATTCCCTTGCACAACACAAGAAGTGTCTACAGTAATACCACACATAACATTTGCATCCCATCACCCTAAAAGGGCTAAGGAGAAATAGATTTTGACTAAAATTCACTTTTCTGAAAAATGTTACTGGCCAAATGATACCTGACAGGATACCATGCAAAATGAGTCAGTGCTGATTAATCTAAGCTGAGGATATGACCCAGGTCCCCACAGAGAGCACTTTCACACTTCCGTAACTTTAAGCTGCTCATTTCTCAGGAAGTGCATCCTTGTCGTGTTCATCCACCACTGTTTTTCCAAGTGAAAGTATTTTGCAATACGTGGAGTTAAAAAATGATTGCTATCTATTTAAGATATCATTCCCCTTCAAACTGGGCGATTTTTGGATCCAGGTATTTGGAATCACCTGACTCTTCACTATTACAAAACCAGAGGCTGCTTCTTCCCTCTCTCCCAACACTTTCTCCCAGCATGAGGTGCCTGTATCCTCCCTTTGCTGTGTCCAAACATGAGTTTCCAAATCTCCTCCAGACAAGTCCTGGAGAAGCAATCAGTGTCCTGGATAACACACTGGGGTTTGCAGTGTGCAAACTCAGAGCCCCAAACTGCTGGGAGCCTGGCTCCTCACTTCAGCAGCCACACAAGATGGTGGCAGGAGAGGTTCTTTCAGACACAGCACATTTATCTGAATTTATTTTCTTTCTGAGCTATTTCACCATGCACAGGACAAGCAGATCAGACCCTGTGCTGTGACATCTTCTGCTCCTGCTTGTATGTTAGTCAGAATAAGGCTCCCAGCCTTGCCTGTTGTTTGTAACACTTCACACTGGACCAAAGCAGGATGTGGGCAGCAGCAGGAAGGGATCACCCAGCTTTCCATCCCTTCCATATGTTGCTGTCAGCTTGGAAACTCTTCTGGAGGCTTTGAAGGTGAAGAAGGTTTGAAGGAAGTGCTGAATGCAGATAATAAGGAGCAACAGTGAAGACTGAGGAATCAGTGAGAACTGAAAAGCTGGAGAGTGGTAGATAAGAGGTCACAGGCGGCAACAGAGAACTGCCCCTCATGAGACATTTTTCTAAAAAGAACTGAAATACCAGATTGCAAGCATGGAAGCAGATGCTGAGGGTGAACAGGATAGTCCCACACTGGCTACATTTACTCAGCTGATATCTCAGCAACCTACTGCAGAGATTATTGTTCCTTTTAGCCAAAACATGAGTTAAAGGTGTGTGATTTTCATATTTGGCATTTCCCATATACAACAGCAAGTTGCACGGCCATCAAAGCATGCAAGGCTGAGAGTGATACGTCATCATCTGTCTCTGTCTTTTGGGTGCTGCTGAAAGAAATGTTACAAAGTCACTCCCCACTGTGACCACAGCAGAAACCTGAGGTGAGACACCAGGAAAAAGCAGGGTTACACTTTAAGGGTTCGAAGGAGTCAAGATATAAATATTACATCAGTGAGAAAAAGCAGATGAGACAGTAAAAAAAGGTTCTCAAAGATGACATTTCTTTAAGCTAGCCTAGGTTCACTATAAATCACTTCTTTCTTCATGGGTTTTTACCTTTGTTCTTAAAAATTACCTTTCCCTAAGAAAAAAGAAAGCAGTAACACTTCTAAATAAATAATCAGGACTTGATGTACTGCCAAGGGCTTCCACTAAAGGCTAAGAAAATGATCAGCATAATTAAAAATAAATTCAGAGTGCGTACATGGTTCTTTTTGTGTCGTAATGTTGTTTCTTTGTGCATGCTTTTTCTGGGTTAAAAAAACTAACAAAGGGAGAGATAATTGGTAGGGCATTAAGCACAGTAATCATAAAGTATTGCCAGACTGAATGGTTTTCTTATTGTCCTGATAATTATGACATGACTAGTTGCTATTTCATGGCCTTAATCAGGGGAAAGGTGCTTCCAAGGCTTCCCTTCCAAAGCCATGAGCACTTGAGCAGATCCTTCAAACTCTTTTGGGGAAAGGAATAGCCTGCCACCATTAATTTTGTTAATTTTACTTCCTTGTTGGAAGAAAGCAAATGGGAATGTGATTGCTGTATCTAATGTAGGCTCAGAGCAAAATCCAAGGCTGTCAGTTTTTGTAATGTGCAGATAAAAATCAAATCCTTAATCCCATTGTCGGCCAGCTGCCACACATTCACTGAACATAATGAACCCACTAAAGGGAAGGGCTTGTGGTTTGTGCCTGTAAATGTGAAAACATACACTCTGAAAAGGAATTTGAAAGAGTTTCAAACTTATTTTGCACTATTCATTGAGTTTACCCTGATTTAAACCCCCCCTTTTGCTCAGCTAGGAATATTTTTTTCAAATTAAGACTGAAGATCATATTTCCAAATATAGCCTCTGAAGTTACTTGGAAATGCAGGCAAAGAAACCTGTAGATGTAATCTGAAATGATTTGCAGACTTTCACATACAAGGCAAAGCAAATTTAACAAGTGTCAAGGTAAATAATTAAACATGTGAGGTCACTTGTAGTGCAGTTAAAAGAACTGGAATAGGTTGGACTAATCATGAATTCCCATCCTTAATTCTTTGGGTTTTGGCTTCTGTAGACCTTTGGAACACATCTCTGTCCTGACCAGCCCTGATAAAAACCTGTGGTATGCACCAGGCTATAAATTCCTGCTGGTAGAAGGAAGAGTAGTTTTTTACCTCTTCAGATCAACTTTAAATTGCATTGTCTTTAAACCTCCCGTTGGCCTGTGCTTCTTACTTTTACACTACAGCTTTACTGTTTTCTTCCATAATATCTGTATTAAGAAGAAGCCTTCGGCTTAAGCACCAACTAATCCTCAGTGACAGAACCAAGTCCATATTGGAGGTAAGAGGTCTGCAAAACATCATAGTTAAAAATTGCTTTTGCTTTGGCCATGTCTTCGCTCCACCAAAGAGCATAAATTTCTGCACATTGGAATCATAACTTAAAAGCGGCCACACTGATTTTCTTTTCTTTTAATTCAGAGAAAGAAAATCGCTGTCAAAACAAATACTTATGTGACAAGTTCTAGCACTAAACACATTTTACAGCCGAGATATAAACCCTTGAAAAATGGTGTCTAATGGAAACAATGACAGTTCATTCACTCCATGAAAGCTGGCGAAGGTGCTGGAGGAAGAGCTGTAACAAACATAAAGCAGATGAAAATAACTCCTATGAGGGCTGTTTAAAGTGGGCATCACTACTGCCTACATTTGTTTATGTTTTGGCACGCTGGCACTCTGAAGGAGTTGGTCAATTAAGGCCAGTCTGTTAACAGCATTAAAAAGCCTATATTACACATAAGCCACATTTCAAGCACTCAGTGCAGCATCGTTTTTTAAAATTTAACATAATGCTAAGTCATTAGCAAACATGACAAGACAAAGGAAACACCAAATCAAACAGGAGAGAACCCCCTGTGCACATATTCTGGCCTGAAACATTTGTTCCTATGTAAACCAGACTAACAGTACATTTACAAATTATTTTCTCACAAGTTAACAGAACCTTGGACTGGAAAATGAATGCCAAAAGTTGAATTCCCAAACTGCCTTAGCTTTTTCTGAGTCATAAAGCACTCTTGACTTTGCTGTGCAAACAATACAGTTCAGGCTGTAATTCTAATTAACAGGAGCTTCTGGGTGCTCAGCCTTCTCAAAAATATGACAGTGCCTAAAAACTTCAGCTCAGATGTTAGATATTGTCAGGGAACAGATTTCTACTCCTTGCATTTATGGGCTGTCAGAAAGTTATGTGCCATGCTGGAACCTCCCTAATCTCTGAATCAAAGCAGATTTCAAACTGCCAGATTTAATGTTAAGGGGCAAATTTATGAACTCCAGAGAGTTCATATTCTGCTTTGCACATGTGTCTGGCTTCCTTGTCATAAAAAGTACAATCTTCATTCTCCTCCCTAAAAGTGGACCTTAATCTCTTTGAGGGAAACTTCCAAGGGACTTCACTGGGTTTCTGACCAGGCCTTAGCTGAACAATGCAACTACTGCTCACCTGTTAATAAAAGTATATTTGATGCAGTTTCATTGCAAAAATCAAGTGCCACCTTTGCTTCCCTGAAGACTGAACTTCATCATGTTTAACGCTGATGTTTTTAGTGTATTTTATGTTACCACTGAAAATGCACTCAGAATTTTCGTAAGGTAAGGAATTAGATCTCTCCAAGACTGCTGTACCTGTGAGGTAGGTGTTGTGTGAGGAGTTGATGAAATAGTGTGACAGTGGTTGAGACATATCTTCATTTAAATCCAGTTTCTCAGGTGGAACAACGCCATTCTCTTCTCCGCTCAGATAGCGCATAAATCCATCTACAGATATCTGTCCTGAGAGAAACACAGACCCAGGGAAAGCACTGATTAATTGCAACTGCAGATTTTGTGACATGCAGATAAATTCAAATATACACTTACACAAAGGCACGTGTGAAAGACCATATAACCATCAGCCTGGCCTTCACCTAGTTATCCAAATGTTCTTTTGTTACTATCACCTCATTTTCAGCCACAGAAGTTAAGGTAACACACATCCCTCCTTTAGCTGTAACAAAGATAAATCACTTCATAATCAGCATCTACAGGAAATCAAGGGCATGGGGGAATCAGAGTTACAGAAGGCTGTAGGAACAGAGAAAATAAAGCTAAGCCCATCAAGGAAAGGGGTCTTTGGGGGCCAAAATAAAGCACGCTTTCCAGAGGAAACCAAGAAACCTGCAGAGCACCACAGACACAGACACTGACCTCTTTTGAGTTTGGTTCAGTGTGTGTATGAACTATCTTTCAAGTGAGAACTAAGCTTTGCTTTGTAATTTTTATATTTGTCTTCTAATTCATAGCTCACTGGAGTGCCATCATAAATGATCATTTCATATGATGCTGTCAAATTAGAAAGCTGAGTCCTATCCTCAGCTTAAATAATCCCATTGATCTCAGTGGAGCTATTCTTATCACATCAGGAGGAGTTCTGCTGTCAAGCCTTCTGCATAAAGTTGACTTTAGGGTGTCAATTTGTACATTTAGACTAAAAAGAAATCCAGTAGTCTATAATTGAAGATTACTGCTCAACTGAACGAATTTGAGACATTTTTTTTCACCTGGTACGTTTTGCTATTTTGTCTAGATTTCATCTGTTGATTTACTCAACCACATATCTTCAGTTAATTCAGCTCCTGCGTACAGTAAAAGAGACCTTCTGTATCTCTGAACTACGTGTTTGGTGACTCCCAACAACGAGAATTTCTTGCCTCTAGTCCCCAACCCAAAATATCCTGCACAGTCGGTTAAAGCAAAATCTCATTTTCCTGTTGATAGCATTGAAAAATTGAAGATTTCAGTTCTACTCCTACCTCTGCTACTGCCTCCAATCAGGATCAACCTCTTTTTATACTAAAACATATAAACATATTTTTCTAGCATGTTAAAAAGTAGCAGACAACCCTGCCCTTAAAAAAAAAAAAAAAAAAAAAGCAAGCTTGTAACCACATGATGCAAATATTGCATGTAAAGCATTTACTAAAAATCTGCCGTTTGGTCCCAATCTGGCTCTTGATCAGAGAGGAAAAGATGTAACAGTCTTAAGTGCAGATCCTCATTTTCGAAACAACCCAAGACCGGTAACACTAAACAAACTTATTCATATGACAAGAAATGCAGTGACAATACAGAGCAATGCAATTACCATTCAGTCTTTTGACAACAATAGTAAGATGGTTGGAAAGAAAAACATCAAGTCCATCAACTATTTTAAGGCTGTAATCTGAGTGCAATCTTGTCAGGCTCCACAGCTGCTTTTTTACAGAGTAACTAATCATCCAGAGATGGAAGCCCATGTACATTCCTTTCCACAAGAAAAAGGTGAGAATCAGGAAAAAAACCCTCACCACTGAGATTTTTCAAGAAACTAAAGATTTAGGAACAACCTTTCTACCACACAAATCTGACAGAGAATGCCAGCGGTACTAGGTGCTATCAGGGAGTTAGCTTGACCTAAAATCCACCTAAGAGAACACTGCACCAAGTTTACTGGGATATAGGCAGAGAATGTGGTGTGTATCCATATCAAGTGAAATAATAGAGGAAAAAACAGTTAAGATCCAAACAGGATAGCTGCCACTTGCATTCTGTTATACAGATAGCCTGATTCAGGCAGGTGAAGTTTTTGAAGTTCTCAAAGTGGTCTCTGTGTTCAACCCTCAGAGTGTACCTGACAAACAGGGGCCTTGTTTTTCAGATGGAGATGGTCCTCCCATGTATTGCTGCTGGTATGAACAAAAATCACAGCAAGCATTATTCACACACATAATTAGGCAGCTTCTAAGTTACACACTTGTCTGAGCTCACTTCTCTAGGATGCCACTTCCCCTATCACAATTAAGCAGTCAGCATTTCAGAAAGTGAAGCCAATATTGCACAGTGAGAGTTTGTCTGCGGAACGGAGAAGGCAGATGTCAAAGGGGCTTTGTGTCCTGTATATTAAAGAGTAGATTGTTTGTGATCAATGTCAATGATATTCTGAGGCCAACTGCAAAGACAATGATCCTTGATGGACAGTCATCCAAAAAAAATTAGCTTCAATTAAGTGGTAAGATTTGTTTTCTGTTTCCTTAAATATATTATACATTTACACAGACACTGGGAAGGAAATAATGATATAATATGTGACCAGTTGTTTCGATGTCACCTTTTATCTTCAGATACATAATACAAAGATTTAATGATATGTTTACGTATAAAAAGTTAGAGAGACAGGAGTCACATAATGCAAAGACACACAGACATGACAGATTCAGATTTTTTCCTTTCCTCTTTTTGGTTTTTTCTATATTAAAATTATCTTAGCCCTAAAATTTTGATGAGATTTCCAAAATTATCTAGTGTTCTTTATACCCTTCAAGTTGTAGAGTTAATTGGCTTGTCTTTTTCATTCACCACTGCCATGTTGAATTTCATCTGATGCCTCTTCTTGGGATGGAACGCACATCTGTGTAACCACAGCAGAAGCCATGTCAGCAGCTACAGCCCTCAGCAAGATCCTTCTCTCTGCAGGATTTGGAGTTTCCTAGCACAGAAATTGTTTTTTCCCCTTCAAACACCTCTTCTCTGATTTATCTGATTAATTACAACTTCCCTCCCTATGGGGTCACTTGGTAGTGTTGTATTAAAACACTTAAAAGCAGAACAAACACAAAAATGCCTCCTTTTTCCTGAGGTATCTGGCCAATTTAAACGTTCAACACAACTCACTCAGTGTCACTGAGACACCTCCTGCTGAAGAGGGCAAGAGCTCCTCATCCTCCTCTCTCCCTCAGGCCTCTCCCTTTTCCTCTCTCACTTTGTCCTCTTTCCCTCACATTCTGCACATTTTCCCCTCACATGTGGCACGTTTTCCCTCACTGCATCTTCCCCCTCACTTTTAGAACCTTTTTCCCATCACACTTACCACTTTTCCTCCTCATATCTTGCACTTTTCCCTTCACACTTTGCCCTATTTCCCCTTACACTTTCCATTTTCTCCATACATTTTGCACTTCTTCCCTCACACTCTGCACCTTTCCTTCCTCACTTTGCCCTTTTTGCCTCACACGTCACACATTTCCCCCTCAAATTCTGCACTTCTTCCCCTCACACTTTGAACATTTCCCCTCACTCTGCACTTCTTTCTGCACTTTTGCACTTTTTCTTGCACACTCTGCACTTTTTCCCCTCACACTTTGCTCTTTCCCCCTCACTCTCTACTTTTCCTATTTCGCGCTTTTCCCCTCACACTTTCCGCTTTTCCTCCTCATATTTTGCACTTTTCCATTTACATTTTTCCCTTCACACTTTGCCCTATTTCTCCTTACACTTTCCATTTCCCCCTTAAATTCTGCACTTTTTCCCCTCACACTTTCCGCTTTTCCTCCTCATATTTTGCACTTTTCCATTTACATTTTTCCCTTCACACTTTGCCCTATTTCTCCTTACACTTTCCATTTCCCCCTTAAATTCTGCACTTTTTCCCTCACACTCTGTGCTTTTCCTGCCTCACTTTGCCCTTTTCCCCCCACACTTCACTTTTCTCCTCACACTTTACATTTTCCCCTCAAATTTTGCACTTCTTCCTCTCACACTTTGCACATTTCCTCTCATATTGCACTTTTTTCTGCACTTTTGCCCTTTTTCTCCCACACTCTGCACTTTTCCCCCTCATACTCTCCACTTTTCCTCCTCATATTTTTCACTTTCCCCCCTCACACTGTGCACTTTTCCCTGTTTGCATTTTTCTTTTCACGCTTTGCCCTATTTCCCCTTACACTTCCCATTCTTCCCTTATATTTTGCACTTTTTCCTCTCACACTTTGCACATTTTTTGACTTCATTATCAAAGCATGCATAAGTAGCCAGCTAAAGTTTGGTGCCAGCCAAGTAAATAACAGATCAATTTTAATGTTTTTATTGTGCATTGGAACAGGCCTGAAAAATACAAGAACAAGTGTGGAGGAGAAATACAAAAATGCCTAATGTATTCTTAGTCACAGACATTCCCAACACCTCCAAATTAGAAATGCGTAGCTGCACACTTGCATGAAGGTTATATAGATTTTGATCTAACTCAGAAATGTACCTGAAAAAAAACTTTCAAGAGTTTGGAAAGGCACTGGAATGTCTGGAAATGTCTCTCTATGCCCCTCTCTGTATTTGTATACGTGTGCAGAAAAATGTGAAGCAGTTTCTTAGCAAATGGTTCCACAGAACATCTCAAACTGCTGCTCCATACAACCTTCAGGGTGGTGAAATTCATGCAGCGATCAAAAGAGAGCCACATTGGGAACCAAGTGGAGACAACCAAATTTGGCATTTTTCATTAAAATTTGGTAGGAAGGAGAAGTAATTTCCTGCTAGAAGAGGAACATGTTAAGAGATTCTATTGAATTTCCTGACTGTGATCAGCTTCATTACATGAAACATGGGAATTGTTTGTGCAGCTTGGTCTTTTTCTGCATCCCTGGCTCCACCTGATTGTTCCAAAATAGTTACAAGGGAGGGAAAAAGAAGAAAAAAGTACAAATGAAGTGGCAAGTTCAAAAGTTCAACATTTATCAATCAAATCGTTTTCTTCTGCAGTTTATGTGATCTGGAATATCCCCATTCCTGGAAGATAGTGATCACACATTTGCCATGAAGCAGGAATTCCAACCAGCTGAAATGGTTGTTAGGATAGACTGTACTTTGTGAATATACTTCTCAGAGGCTCCTCTATTTGAAGACTCACTGTGTTATCACAAGGCTCTTAGTCCTGTCTGACCAGATCTGGAAGATCCAGTACATTTTTCTCATGAGGCCTGTGACAGTGCTAGGATAGACACAGGTGACAGCCTCATGGAAAACTGTTCCCATGCAGTTTCCAGTCCTGGAAAAAGTTCAGGCTGCTTTTGACACAGAAATCCTCCTCCTATAGTCTAATGAGACACAAGTAACTCGACATGATCCTGCTTTCCCAACCCCTTTAGCAGCCAGCAAGACCAGCATGTTGCTCTGGATGTGGAAATGCTCCTGTGTCCCTGGGACTTTGCCAGCTCCTCAACATGAGGATATAAACAAACCCCTGCTCAGTCAACACCTGCTGAAAGACATCAGAGTTCAAAGCAGGGCTGAGCTTCCAAAAGAAGCTTCTCCCCAAGTTCAGTGCTGTCTGCAGAGATCTGGGATCAAGACCAAAACACCAGCAGTGCAGTAGTCTGAGGGAAGTATAAAAGTGCAGCTAACCCTGAGAACTTCTCAACCCAGCTGTTTGATCTAAACTTCATCCCCCTATTTCAGCAGGTATGCTGGCTGGATGTGCAACTACTTAATTTTCCTTGGGGTCTGCCCAGATTGCTCCCAGGAGCCTTCCAGTCCTCCTGGAACAGAAAACAAGAGAGGCACAGCAGACAGCAGAAAAGACAACTTACGTTAACACTCTTCTTTGCACTTTATTCTTGTGACTTTAACAACAATCTTCACTTGTCACTTAAAATTTGTGGATGTTTTGTATGACAGTTAAAATGTGCATTTGCTTGTACACAGTAAACAGGTTTGGCCACATGGATCTTAAACATTTCTTTCTGTATATTTGCAAACTTCACAGTGCTTTCCATTTGTTTACACCCATGCTGTTATCCACTCAGTTATATTAAACTGGAAAGTACAATTGTGCCAAGAGATGTTATTAAAGCAAAAAAGAAAACAAATAAAAAAGGAAGCTAGACAATTAATTGGCGCCTTTCATCTCCCAGTCAGCAGCACAGAATTACAATTGTATTTTGTCTGACAGTGAAATCAGGTCTAGTCCAATGCAATCTGTAACAATAATCACATTTGCTGTAATCCCACACAACTGAGCAGTCCTCTCAACTCAAAGATAAGAATCCAACAAGTAAAGCAGATACTTAATAATCCAGTGAGAGATCCGTGAATCATGTCCCATTGGGAATTCTCTCTCACAAACCAGCAAAACAATTTACAGCTCATTAGGTATTAAAATTTCATGCACAGTGTGGAGTAGGATGCACAAAGTCCTGGTGTGCCTCTTGACACCGGACACACATTAGCTACTCTCTCTCTCTAGCTTTGTGAGCCAGAGAGAAGCTCACAAGAAGAATGTACATAAAATCCACACTGTGTAGGACACAATGGGCCAGAGCTGCTCTGGTGGCAGTTACAGCATTTAAATCCAAGTGACACTGAAATCTGCTTGGCTTTCCAGACATATGTTCTATTACTGTATTGCTATGGGGTAACTGGAGTTTCTGTCTGTGTTCAATTTTGCAGAGCAGGGCAGGACAGGACTGTCCTGTTGCACTGCCCAAGGGACACCCTCTTAATGGCAAAGTCATCGCAAGGAGAGAATATGGTACAAGCTGAGCCCAGACTCAAAACTCCCCAACTGTACAACTGGGGTACTAGACCTTACCCTAGGAATCTCAGTGCTGCTTTGTTTTAGAAAACACACTAAGGATGGCAAGGACTCTCAGGCCTCAGGTCAGGATCTGCAGATATATCAAAATATCAAAGTACCACCCACCATTTACACATCACACGCAGGAATCATCAGAGCTCCTCCATTTTAGCAGTTCTCTCCATGATCAGTAAGGGCAAAAATTCATGCCAGTCAGACAGCCTTATCAAATTAATGAGTAGAGGAAAAGCAATATATCTGAATTACTGCGTCTGGATATTAGTGAAGCATTTAATGACGTTTTAAATTCAAATTTTTCCTAATTGGAAAAAGTAATCTGCAAAAAAAGCTGAGATAGAAATAAACTGAGGTCAGCTTAAAAGATCAGGGCTTCTTTGAATTTGAAAGCTGAACTGCACAAAAAGTCCAGAGGCTGAACACTGATCAGCAGTAGGGCTGGTTTCATAAAGTCCTTAATAATGTGAAAAAGTAGAATCAACAGCACAGGGTTTAAAGAACCAACAGTTCTCTGGTGGCTGCTAGCAAAACAAGAGGGTGAAGCTGTAATGAACCAGGTAAAAGGGACACAAACCAAATGAGAACACACAAATAATAATTCGAGCTACATAGCTAATCAATAGAGGAAAGAAAAATCCAAAATACAGAGGTGAATAGGGAAGAAGATGCCTGAGATACCCTGAGAAGCAGATGAGATGCAGAGAACAGCAATTCATCTGTGTAAGAAGCTGCATCAAAAAAGGTGATTAAGAAAAAGGAATTAAACAGGTAAAGAGACCAAAGTAAGCACTAGAAAACTTGGGGTAAGCGCCTGAAAAAGCTTGGCAGTGCTTCAACTAACTGTGCTAGGAAACAGTCTTGCAGTGGATTTATCGGTTGTCTCATTGCTTAAATCCTTTAAAATCAAAGCAGGACAATATCCTGTTGTGTTCAAATCTCATTTCCGTTCTCTGAACTTGGAGGAAAACATCCTGGATCCAATTCTGCCCTCAGTTATACTCACTCAAATACCTTCTGTAATTAGACAGTTACCTGGCCACAAACCAAAACAAGCTGTCTTGGGCAACATGTTCTTGAAACAGAAATGGAAACCTCACTCAATAAGAAAGGAACAGAGCAAGATTCCTTGCTCCAGCCTTCAATGGGTACAGCACAGTAAGACACAGGGAAATCTGAATATAGATAGAGAATGGTAACTCTGATGCAAGATCAGGATAAATGCTTACTGAATGACAAGCAGCCAGTGAGGGAAAATATGGGAAGGCAAACATGTTGTGCCTGAGTAGCCTACATGAAGGAGCTTGCTCAGTATCTGTTAATCCATGTGGAAATATTGCCTGTCCAGGGACACCGAGATCCAGAGCTTTGTGCAGAGGAAGGCTCACCAATCAAGTAAAGCAGAGTGCAGTGTGTCTACATCAGGAATGCTTGTCATTCTAATGAAGCTATCATATCCACTTGGTCATCTGTACAAGTGCACAAAGAAAACCAAGAGTGGACTCAATCATTTACCTTCTTTGGGGAGAGCAAGAAAATGTTTGCAGGTGGAAAACCACTTTTCTGAACTATCAAGATGAGGCACTGCAGCCCAAGACACTTAGTTCACTCCAGGGAGGAAATATTTCCTACAAGCTTCCAGGCAAGCCATGCCTAATAGCAAATTTCCTACTTCAATCAGAATTAAAACTTGGAGGGCATTCCAAAGACACTGCCATCTCCAAAAGGAAAGGAAGATAGAGTGTCACCTGCAGACAAAAAACAGGTTTCCAAATCTCACTGGTGCCTGTAGGCATGAACCATCTGGGTTTAACAAGATCTTAAAGCCACTGTGCAGTGTTGAGCATAGTATTTATTTACTTATTTTATTAGAAGTCACAGGCTTTTTCAGCCCTTTTCAAGCTCCCAAGAAGGAAGGGCTCTAACTATAAAAACGATGTATTTTTCTCCAGTAGTGCTAGAAAACAACAAAGCACACACTGAAGCAAGGAAGATTCTAAACACTCAACTTTTTCTCTTCCTTAACATTTATACCTTGGAAACACATTTATTTTGATGGATATTGATCCTTTAAACGTCTGCAGCAGCTTTAAGACCCGTTGCTGTTACAATGCATGGTCACAGTTCAGAGATTTTGGTAAGCAGAGGTTTTGTGATAAGGAAAGCAAGTCTTGGAACAGTTTCTAAAACTTTAGTAGGCAGATATATACAAATTTTAATAACCAGTAATTGTTAAGGAGTGGGGAAAAGCCCGAAGCAACCATTCTCTCCTAAGTCTCAAGACTGAAGCAGGGTTTTACAGCGACAAGCCAATTCTCTGCTCTTGACTTCTCAGCAGAGATGTAGGAGAAATTGTTTCTGACAGGATATCCCTTACAGGATATCAGAAGACAGCTAGTTTAGATCAAATTAGATCCACAAAACCACCTTCACATCAGTCCCAAGCTAGCAGTGGAATGAGCACTTTGCAACATGGCAGATTTCTAAGGCAGCTGAGTGGAAAGGGTTTGAATCCGACAGATAAAAACACCATTCATCCCAGAAATATTATAGTTATTTCTGACAGACTTGAAAGAGGGACACCACTGGAATATGTCACTGTCTTGCCAAACCTCTCAAAAACATCCTCTGTACAATGCCGCAGAGTGATCCTGGGAGATGGAATAATGTTAAATGTTGGCTTACTTCCAATTGCTAAGTTGCACTAAAAGACATCTAAAAACACTATTTTTTTTCTGCTAAGTGATACTTCTCTACATAAGCTATTCATGCACTTGCCAAAAAGACTTCATGGGAAGAGATAAGAGTATCAGCATGCTGTAAGTGGTGAAAAAAATCTAGAAGAGAAAAATCACAGGTGACATTTTTACTTTCAGAAACTCCTGCACCTGAAAAAATATTAATATTAAAGAGATGTGGAAAATAATAAAGGGGTGGCATTGCAAAGACAGTGCAAATAAACTGAAAAGAAGGGATTGTAGCCCCTTTAAAGGGCCTTCTTTATCTTTTCTTTAAACTCGGTTCTGCAGCTGCAGGCACTGCAGTGGACAATCCCCTTCATAAACAACTTGAGCTCCCTCTTAATAACAATCACTTTTTTGCCCTCT